>CAUYON010119118.1:0-22526 GCA_963573935.1 Arctocebus calabarensis
GCCAGGAGGCCTGGGAGATGCGTGAATTTCTGACTCCTCGCCTGCAGGAGATGGACCAAGAAAGAGAAGTGCTTGTGGATGAAGAATATGAGCTGTATGAAGAGCACTTGCAGTCCATGGAGTTGTACCCCCCGGCACACACTCGCGAGCCCCCTCCCGTTTCCTCCGTGGCGGAATTTCACTTTGCAGCACAGTGGTTACAGGACAGTGACCCGCGCGAGTCTGAGGCAGCAGGATCCCTGTGGAGGGTGTATTCCCAGGAGACTCAGCAGTACGGCTATTGCCCTGAAGACATGGTAAGAGATGGGAAGATACGCTGAACATCTTCCCTTCTGCTCTCCTTGCCTAGTCCTGTCTCTAACTCTCTAGCTTAAAAAAATAAATGAATGAAAATAAACACAATTTAATGGGCCTTTTATAATTTCATCGCTGTTTGGGAGAGCCGTCCTACGCTGGTCAGCTGTGAGCACGAGCTCGCCTTTGCTGTGCTGGGCAGCCTCGCGCTGGGCCCACGGCCGCAGTTCCCTTGGTACTGTCGTGGGTCTTGGTTCACCTTTTTGGTGATGCTTTCCTCCTGAGTTTCTCATTTCAAGGACGAATTCTTTTAACATTTGTGATTTCTTTTTCATTCCCTCGGGGAAACACAGCTTTCTTTTTTCTCACATGGTGTGTTTATCGGGAAATCAAGGCAAACTCGGTGGGAATCCACTGTGCCTCAGTCGTCCGTGTCATCACGTCTGTGATGTGAAAGCGCTGATCTCTAGAGATCACACCGACGGTCAGAAAGAGATAGCATGGCAGGTGGGCGTTATGTTCTAGTAGGATTGCCCTTACTGCTAAATCACTAATCAACGTTATTTTTTATAACAGTATATAGTCAGCCAATCACCAATTAGAATGCTTCATCGGGGAGTTTAAAAAATATTCTCGTTTCTTTATTTCCTGCCTTGAATTAAATTTTAGGCAAATGATTACTGTACAGGGATGTTTTTTACTTTATTCTAATAGAGTGCCAGACTACCATGGAGTCATAGCCCACAGCAGCCTCAAACTCTTGGGCTCACGTGATCTTCCTGCCTCAGCTGGGACTCCAGGCGTGCACCACCATGCTGGGCAAATTCTTTTATTTTTAGTGGAGATAGGGTCTCAGTCTTGCTCAGGCTGGTCTTGAACTCCGGAGCTCAGGTGATACACCTGCCTCGGCCTCCCAGAGTGGTAGGATTCCAGATGTGAGCCACCACTTGGCCCAGGGATGTTTTTTACAAAGCCAACTTAGCAGGGTTCCCCATGATACCAGGCCCTGAGCAGGCTACCATAGAACAGGTGTTTGGGGCACGTGTGAATGAACTCTGCCTGTGGGGAGAGGTGACATTTCTGCAGAGGTGGTTTCTACATTTGCCAGTCCCTTTTCTGTCCGTGTACCCCTAGAGCTCAACCTCAAGCAGAAGTGTATTCCGTATGTAGAGCAAACTGGAAGGACAGGTGACTGAGTGCTCACGGATGTTGGCTGTGGCTGTTTTCCTCTATGAACAGAAAAGTTTCTATTTATCCAAATACAGGGCAATCCGAAATATCAGTCCATTTTGATGTATAAACTTTGGAGGCTACAGATGAAATGGTCGAATGTATATTCATAATAGTTACTGTACAGGTTTAGTTAGACATTCAATTTTAAAACCTGGTAAAATGTTAATTTTTTGCCTATGTCATGTTTGATCATATAATATTCAAATTCTCTCAATGCATAGTTAACGTCAGTATCTATTCTACATTGTCACTAGAATCACTTTTTAATCATTTATCTCAGCTTTCCAAATATATCATCTTCATTTCTAACTAAATTGTTTGAGCTATAGCAATTCTTCAGTCCATACTGTCACTCAAAATTTCATCCTTATCTCAAGTACTTATTTACATAATATTAGGGTTTTTCAAAAATCCCTCTTGACAGCTTATATTGATGTTCTAAACAGTGTTGTAATCACTTACTCTATTGTTTGTTAAAGTGCTCTCCAAAAGGCTTGTTTAAAACAACTGTCAATGCAGGTGGCGCCTGTGGCTCCGTGAGTAGGGTGCTGACCCCGAGGGTGGCAGGTTCAAACCCACCCCAGCCAAACTGCAACAGAAAAACAGCTGGGCGTTGTGCCAGGCGCCTGTAGCCCCAGCTACTCAGGAGGCTGAGGCAAGAGAATAGCCTAAGCCCAGGAAGTTGCTGTGAGCTGTGACGCCACAGCACTCTACTGAGGGCGATAAAGTGAGACTCTGTCTCTACAAAAAACGAAGAAACAAACAAAACTCAAAAAACTGTCCATGCTTAGAATTTGAAGGACTTGTATCCCAGCTGCCAAATCTGTGTTAAATTTCCTCTCTTCCCTCTCTTTTTTCCCATTCTCTCTTGATTCATCCATATTTACTTGTGATGGCTGTTTTCTTCTATCAAAAAATTTTCTATTTACCCAAATAAAATGTAACCTGACATTTAGGTCCATTTTAAAATAAACGTTTTTAAGGTTATAGATCAAAAGGTCAAATGTACATTAATAACATTTACTTTATAAGTTTAAACATTTTGTGTTTTAAAACTTGTACAATGTTACTTCTTTTACCTAGTCACACATTTAATTTAAAATTAGAGAGGTAAACCTGTCTAGGCTCCCCAAACTGGTGTTAAGATTTTCAGCCGTAATGTGCCTTGTGTAAACAGTATTTTGTTTTCTTTAAACAATGAGATTTTCTTGCTTAGGGTACTGAGGTTTTTTCCCCCTTGCGCAGTGATGACAGTTACACCTGCTCGATTAGCCTGGGCTCAGATCTTTATTTGCGCACCTCTTACTGCCGATGGACCCCTGGGATAATTTGTTATCTAAGAATATTACCCAATATTGCAAGCCCTAAGAGGATTTTTACAACACATCTCAAATCCTTACAAAGTTTTCTACTTAGGGCGGCACTTGTGGCTCAAAGGAGTAGGACGCCGGTCCCATATGCCCAAGGTGGCGGGTTCAAACCCAGCCCCTGCCAAAAACTGCAAAAAAAAAAAAAACAGTTTTCTACTTAGAGGTACCCTCCAGGAGGGCAGGCGAGTGTTATCACTTCTGTTGTGGTTAGAATCTCCGTTCAGGGCTATAGACATAACTGTATCCTTGCAATGTGAATAATTCCTAACTACTTCTCAATTTGTCTTTCTCTACTACCCTCATACTTCATTTTAGTTGAAGGGTGAAACCATGATGGTTTCTAGATCTGTTTTATTTTTGTTTTTAAGTTATGGTAAAATACACATAATGCACAGTTTACCATTCATGTAGCCATTTTTAGGTATACAGTTCAGCTGGATTAAATTGCACTTAGATTATTGTGTAACCATCATCACCACCCATCTCTAGAACTTTTAATATTCCACACTGAATCCCATTAAATAATAACTACCCTTTCTCTCCTCCGCCCATCTCCTGACAACCACTCATCATTTTCTTTTATTTATTTATTTATTTTGAGACAGCGCCTCAAGCTGTCACCCTGGATAGAGTGCCGTGGCATCACAGCTCACAGCAACCTCCAATTCCTGGGCTCAAGTGAGTCTCCTGCCTCCACCTCCCAAGCAGCTGGGACCACAGGTGCCCGCCACAACGCCCGGCCATTTTTTGGTTGCAGCCGTCATCGTTGTTGTTTGGCGGGCCCGGGCTGGATTCGAACCCGCCAGCTCAGGTGTACGTGGCTGGCTCCTTAGCCCGCTGAGCCACAGGCACTGAGCCCCATCATTTTATTTTCTATTAAAGAATTTGACACACTGAGCCCCTCATTGCAGCAGAATCATGTAATATTTGTCCTTTGGTGTCTTATTTCACTTAGCGTGTCATCTCCAAAGTTCATTCATGCTGTATTATGTCAGAATTGTCTCCCTTTTAAAGGCTAATAGTCCTCAAACTTTGTGCTTGGAGGTGTGAATTAAACTGACAGAAGACATTCAGGGTTTATTTGTCACAACAAAAGAAGTAAATGGTTACAGTTAAAGATTTATATACCTAGAAGTAGAATTGCTAGATCTTATGGTAATTCTATAATTTTTGAGGAGCACCCTACTATTTTCCATAGAAGCTGCACTATTTTATATTCCATCAACAATGCACAAGGCTTCCAGTTTCTCCACATCCTAACACTTGTTTGCTGGGGTGTGTGTGTGTTATGAGTGAGAAGTGCTGTCTCCTTGTGTTTTAATTTACTTTTCTCTGATGATTAGTGGTGTGCAGCAGCCCTGCAAGTGCTCGTTGGCTGTCTCTTCAAGTTCTTTGGAGAAATGTCTATTCACATCCGTTTTTGTCTCATTTAGTTTGAGACAGGGTCTCCATCTGTTGTGTAGGCTTTAGTCAACCTAGTGAACTCAAACTCCTGAGCTCAACAGATCCTTCTGCTTCAGCCTCCTGAGTAGCTGGGACTGCAGGCAGGTGTCACCATGCCTGGCTAATATTTCAGTCGTTTGTGGAAACTGGGGTCTTGCTATGTTGCCCGGGCTGGTCTTGGCCTCAAGCAATCCTCTAGCCTTGGCCTCCCAAAGTGCTAGGATTACAGGCATGAGCTACTGTTCAGGCCTTTTTTTCTATTGTTTAAAGATTTGGTTCTTTTTGCCTGAGGACAGTTTAGCTGTGGAAAAATTGTATATTATTGTTTTCTTCTCTATTTAGGGAAAAAACCCTCCTTTTTCTAACGCTCTAACTTCACAACCACTATCCTGAGATCTCTGATAGGGGTATCAGTTCTTTTCCTCTTCAGTTACTGTTAATTTTTTAAAAAAATATCCAAATGGGGCTCAGCGCTTGTGGCTCAAGTGGCTAAAGTGCCAGACACATACACCTGAGCTGTTGGGTTTGAGTCCAGCCTGGGCCCGCCAAACAACGATGGCTGCAACCAAAAAGTAGCTGGACGTTGTGGCAGGCGCTGCTAGTCCCAGCTACTTGGGAGTCAGAGGCAGGAGAATGGCTTGAGCCCAGGATTTTGAGGTTGCTGTGAGCTGTGATGCCACAGCACTCTACCCAGGGCGACAGCTTAAAGCTCTGTCTCAAAAACAAAAAAAAAACTTTACCAAAAATAGTGAACCATTGTAAAAGATATAATTCACTTTTTTGTTTTGAAAAACCAAAATTTCCAACAATAAAGTATAACATGCTATTATCCATTTTAAATTAATTAAGGTATATTCCTGTGGTGGCTATAAAACAGTCATTTAAATTAATGCTCACAAAATTTTAAAAATATCCTAAGATACTTAAAACTCATTAACTAGGTACCTTACAATTTAGCTTTTGCAGTTTTTGAGCTGCAAAGTCCAAGATCAAGGTGCCCGCAGCTTCCGTGTCTGGAGGGGGACCCCCTTTCTCGGTCATAAGTGGCGCCCCCTAGCTGTGTCCTCACATGGAGACCATTGGAATGAGCTCTCTGGGGCCTGTGGTATAAGGGCACTAATCCTATTTACCAGGGCGCCACCCCTAGGGCCTAATCACCAAACAAACGACCCCAGTTTGTAATACCTTCACTTTGGGGGTTAGAATTTCAACATACTGCTTTTTGAAGCAAGGGAAAGAAACATTTTAGTAGCCTGGAAGTAAGTTACTTTGGAAAACCATGAAAGGCATGTATAAAAGGAAGAAGAGAGAACAGTGCATTAGGTTACCTTCCGTTCTGAAACTGCAAGTTTCAGGTCTGGGTAACGGTGTTCAGTAGACAGGCAGGGGAGAGAGGGGAGAAAGGCAAGGCCTTCGAGATGTGAAATTGCACCACCTCTTTTGCAATCAACAATGAAACTGCTTAAATCATGGACATTAGCAACAGGATCCAGAAGGTTGTATATAGCAACAAGCTGGCTTGCCTTGGTAACTCTTTGATTCCTCTGCCTTTGATTTCCTATGCCTAAACATATATTAATGTTTATATGAATTTATTCAGGGGTGGGGAACATCTGACCTCAAGACCACATATGGTCCCCCAGATCCCCAAAGAGCAGCCCCTTGGCCAAATCTAGACTTTTATATTAATAAAAGGATTTGGTCTATAAAATCTGGTTTTACTCAAAAGGCCATACTCAAGGGTCCAGAGGCCACCCCTGTGACTACTGTCGTTACCATCTGGTTTGAACAACATTAGAGTGTCGTACATTTTTTCATAAAGTATTAATGTATTTCCATTTTTCTTTTCTCAAGATGAAAGAAAACCTTGTCATGGATTCTCTACCATCGGTACCTTCCGCCGAAGGAAACAGTCAGCAAAGCAGATTTGATGATCTGGAAAATCTTAATTCATTGGCCAAAGGCAGTCTGGATTTAGGTTTGTGACTTTCATTGCTTACAAACAGAAATTATATTATTTTGCAACCTTTCAGTTTTATGTCTGTAGACAGCAAATTTACTGTCACGTTTTTACTCTTTATGTTTTGCGTTTGAATCTGCTTACTAATCTGCTCCAGAGTACCTGAAAGAGCAGGCGTTCTGCACATTTTAACTCAGAATGTTCGGATTGTATTTTCTGAGAGGGCTACATTTTCTTCTGCCTCGTTTTGCTTTTTATTAGCAGTACAGAGTGAAACTCAGACTAGTACCTTGCACTGAATCTGAAATAAGTCTCTGTTAATATATATTAAAATCTCTGATGCTCTTAAGTGATATTGTTAGCTCATAAATGGGGCTGTTAAATATTAATAGAGAAGTGGCATATTTTAAACATTTATGAAACAGTTTTATAGCCAATTTACAGTCAATTTTGGTACATTAATAACTTTGTTTCCATTAAAGAATTCTAAAAGTATAATGCCTCTCCCTGCCTCCTTCAATATCAATTCTTATGTACTTTTGAAAACTTGACTTTAAAAAAGAAGTTTTCTTCCTCTAACATTGAAATATCAAACGTCATTGTCATGTTGACATCATTGGGTGAGACCGTTCATAACCCTGGGATTTACAGAGTCATTGTGGAGGGTTTATGCTGCCTCCACCCGATGGAACTACTTATAGGAAAAGTCTGTCTCTGGGTATCCCTCACATTTGTGTTATTATGTCATAAGGGCAGAGAGAGCCATAGAGAGTATTGTAATAGTTCTGTATGAGATCAGGCTTCTGTGAAGTCAGAATCTAAAGAATGGAATCCTGATTGGTAAAGACCGAAGGCATCCCAGAGATGATAATATCTGTTCCCCATGGGTCACAACAGAGCATGGATAGTCCTTTGTTACCTAAGATTAGATGAGTCAAGGCCATGACTAGGAGAAAATGGGACTCCCCCCAACCCCCCCCCCAAAAAAAAAAACCTCTCCGGGTATACTGCTTTTTTAAATTCACCACATTTCTACACTTCTCTAACTACTAAATATATTTGGAGAAGATTTATGGCACAGGTAAAGGAATAAATGAAGAATGACTAGACCACCTTTCTTTTGTTCCCATTTTCATTACGCTATGCCCTAGTTTACAGTGATCTTGACACTGTTTTGGACCAGGTAATTCTTGGTGTGTGGGTGGGGTGCCTGCGAGTTTAGGGGCTTAGCAGCCTCCCAGGCCTCTGACCTGTTGATCCCAACCCCCTAGTCAGGACAGAAACAAAACCATCTCCAGACGTCAAATGTCCCAGGCAGGGTGCGGGTGGGGGTGCAATACTGCTACTAGTTAAGAACCACTCTTGGTATTACCAGGATTGAAAGGAATAGACTAGATATATGGAGTGGGGGGTGCTGGGAGGGGCAGTAGAGTTACAGACAATCTTAGGTTTATCTGTGGAATAACTAATTAAAAAATTACCTTTGCAGAGGCACCTGTAGCTCAGTGTGTAGGGTGCTGGCCACATACGCTGAGGATGTCAGGTTCAAACCCGGCCCTGGCCTGCTTAAACAACAATGACAACTGCAACAACAACAACAAAAATAGCCGGGCCTTGTGGTGGATGGCTATAGTCCCAGCTACTTGGGAGGCTGAGGCAAGAGAATTGCTTAAGCCCAAGAGTTTGAGGTTGCTGTGAGCTGTGACACCACGGCCTTCTATCCAGGGGGACAGCTTGAGACTATCTCAAGCAAACAAAAACAATATATCTTTGGGAATCTGCGTGTAAAGGACCTTTGGTTAATCCAAAATTAAGTTTTTTGGACAGGGTCTTACTCTATTGCCCTGATAGAGTGCTGTGACCTCATCATAGCTCATAGCAACCTCAGCTCCTGGGCTTTAGCAAAGCAATCCTCCTGCCTCAGCCTCCTGAGCAGCTGGGACTACAAGCACCCACCAAGGTGGCCAGCTAATTTTTCTATTTAGTATAGAGACGGAGTCTTGCTATATTGCTCAGGCTGGTCTCGAACTAGTGGCCTCAAGTGATTCTTTTGCCTTGGCCTCCCAAAGTGGTAGGATTATAGGGGTGTGTCTTGAGGAATTTATACTTCTCTTGGGCTAAGACCTAAACCTGTAAATTAGCACTGGTAATAATGTAGATGAAGATGAAGTCCAAATGAGTGAGGCATGTAATGTTAGGAGATTTCGGCGCATTTCAGACAGAGGTGTTTCTGCTCCCAGCCTCTGACTGCCCTTCCTGTGCCGGCCTCCAGTGACCGCTGTGAGCGTGCCCTCCTCCGGGTCTGTCACCCGTCTGCCCGCTGGTCTCCGACTGTGCTGCGGCCACCACGGCAGGTGCAGAGTGTTTGCTGGACGCCTTGCTCGTGGGCGGCTGCTCTGCGGGGACGCGGCCTCCTCTCACTTGCTGCTTCTCGCCTTTCCTTGGTCAGCCTATTCTCACACTTCACCAGGCATAAAAATTTACCCTGTTCCTGCCCTGTATGCCAGTGTTTTTCAACCCTTTTTTAATCTCACGGCACACTTGAACCTATACTTAAACTTCCGGGACACACTTAAATTGAGTCTCACTCTGTAGAGGGCGGTCCCGTCACAGCTCACAGCAACCCAGACTCCTGCCTCAGCCTCCCGAGTAGCCGGGACTACTGGCGCCCGCCACAACCCCTGGTTATTTCCGGCTATTTTTAGATACAGTTGTCCCTCTGGTTCAGGCTGGCCTCCAGCCTGGAACTCAGGCGACCCACCCTCCTCGGCCTCCCAGACTGCTCGGATCACAGGCGTGAGCCAACTCATGTGGCCGTGCTTTGAACAACTTCTTTGAAAATAATGTAATTAGTGATCTTTACAGATTCTCGCACACACCTAAGCCCCTCTCCCGGTGCCTGAACATGACCGCAGTGTCCAGGGGCTGTGCTCCGGGCTCCCTGCCCTCTGGGCCCACGGAGGCCTCTGCGGCGACATGCGCTTTGCGGGGACCCGGGCGCTGCGGCGCACTCGGGGAGCCCCTCTGTTGGGCACTAGGACAGCAGGGAAACGTTGTGTGGGGCAGGTAGTGAAAAGTCTGAAAGACACTGTGACCTGTGCCTTGCGTGGGTGTAACTCTCTAGGCTGGGGAGAAGGGGCTCCGGGCACCGGGTCGCTTCCCTGCTCCGAGAGCTCCGGTTTTAGGCGGATCCCGCCTGAGTCCCGCCCCCACCATGGCTGGACGCGCGCGTGCGCAGAGCCAGAACCCTGGCGGCGGGGCAGGGGCGGGGCCGCGGGCAGGGCGGGGCCGCGGGCAGGGGCGGGGCCGGCGGAGAACCCGCTTCGTCCCGCCCGAGCGCGGTGGGTCTTCTCTCCCCTTCTCCGCAGCATCGCCCGCCATCAGCCTCTTACTCTAAGCTTGAGTTTCTCGGTGAGATAAAAAGCAGAAGTGTAGTGAGTCTATTAGAACATGTGCTCAGGATGAAGAAAAGGGAACAGTTTAGAATTGGTTCTCAGCCTTCCTAATGCCGGGACCCTTGAATACACTTCCTCCTGTTGTGGTGACCCCCAACCATAAAATTATTTTCGTTGCTACCTCGTAACTGTGATTTTGCTGCTGTTACGAATCATAATGCGAATATCTGATAGGCAGGAGACCCCCCCAAAGGGGTTGGGACCCACAGGCTGAGAACCACTGGTTTAGATGAGGCTTTGGGAGAAGTTTTAGAGGACATCATTCCTGATTTTTGTTGTAAGCCAGCTTCCCAAAATACACTATAAATACATGATTTAAGGAGGGCATGCGATGAACAATTTGTGATGTTCTTAGAAAAACAATTAGAAAGATTGCTTAAAAGATGGGCAGTGCCTGTGGCTCCGTGGGTAGGGCGCCGGCCCCATATACAGAGGGTGGCGAGTTCAGACCTGACCTCGGCCGAACTGCAACAAAAAACAAAAAATAGCCGAGCATTGTGGCGGGCGCCTGTAGTCCCAGCTAATCGGGAGGCCGAGGCAAGAGAATCGCCTAAGCCCAGGAGCTGGAGGTTGCTGTGAGCTGTGACAGCAAAGCACTTTACAGAGGGCAATAAAGTGAAACTCTGTCTCTCTCTAAAAAGAACTCCCCTGAAAGATTGGCTACAAGTTTACAGTGGACTGCCGAGGTGTGCACACTGAGGGTCACTGGACTTAATGCTGGAATGGGGGCAGGTCTCTAACCATTTGCCTCAGGACCCTGCACACACTCTGCCCTAGGTTTGGTTGGTTTTTTTTTTTTTGCAGTAAATGGGAAAATAATGCAGATGACATGTTGGATAAATTTGCACATTCTAGTAATTTCGGAGGGATTTCCAGTATGTTGGATTGCAGAGCCGAGAATCCCTGGTAATCCAGAATAAAGGCCTCCATCACATAGATAAATGTTTTAAAAGAAAATTGTGAAGTCTTGCTGTTTGGACCCCAAACCTCACTGCCCAGTTATAAGATGGGAAAGATTTGTTTGTAACTTTGTTTTCTGTCATGACAGAATTCTGTGATGTGAGAGAAATAAGGCTCACAGGACCCTAGGCTTTGAAGGTTTTCCTTTTTTTGAAGCCCACCTACTTCTGAATCTCGTTCTGCTTAGTGTAAGGCGAAGCGACAGAGGTATTTTGTGTTGGCAAATCAAAATATTGGTAAAGTACCATCTTTTTCAAATCGAGCCTCTTCCTCTTGCTGTTACCTCGACCTAGAACAGTCTCCTTGCAGATTTTGTGGGGACTGATTCCTGGTCACCATGCAGGTGCCTGTCTGCTCTCTCTAAAACTGTTTTTTTGCTCAGCTACACATTACAGGAATAAGAGTTGTCCTGGGTCACATGTTAAATACACAAACACTGAGAAAACTGATGACAAAAAAAAGGTCTGTGGATGCTTTTTGTGAAATCCAAACAGATAATCACAGACCATCAAATCTGACACCACAGATAATCAAAAAAGGTCCTCAAAAAATGAGCATGTGGTCCATGGGCCACAGGTTGGACACCCCTACAAATAACCATTTCTTTTTCCACCTGCTGCTTTGTTTTTCTTCTTGAAACTTACCATGTCTTGAAATCCCGCCATGCGTTTATTCTGGATCTCTCTCCACTAGAATGTTAGGCCAGAGATCGGGGCTTAGTGCTTCTTAGCTACTTGATACCCGGGGTAGTTCCTGGCATGTAGCAGGTGCTCCAGGAACATTTGTTCAGTGGATTTGTGAGCAGAAATGAAGAGCATTAATGTGGAAGTTAGTTGCCCTCAAAGCTATATTTTGTAGCATTGACTTTTCCCAACAGCCACAAAAGTAAAATACTTAACATTTTGTTCTTTCTCACATTTGTGTGATAAGAAACAAAACAAAGTCAAACTAGAAATTTTTCTTTATTACATGTTCTAGCTTAAGTTCTAGATTTGTTAAAAATCCACACAAAATATACAAACCCCTCAAAATAGATGTCCACAATCTTGATAAGCATATACATTTTATTTCTTACCATTTGGATAAAGCTATGTTATTTATTTTTATTCAACCCTATACAGTAGTATTTCATCATATTAAATGTGTTTCAGCTTTCTATCATGCTTTTTCTAAGCTATACATTGCAGGAAAAACTGTTTTTACTTAGAGTTTGTGAACCCTGTGAGGCTGCTGCCAAGAGCCCAGGTTACAGCCCCTGCACGGACAGGGCAGGTCAGGACACTGCGGGGCACTCTGGCGCCTCTGGGCCCCTCCATGGCCCCTCCATGGCAGTGAGTGTGCTTCACTTTGCACAGAGCTGTGCACACTGGATTCTCCAAACATGCTACTTTTCTCTGCATTTCTAGAAAACAGAACGATTCCTTAGGTTTCTATGCCATTTCTCATTGCCTTGCATAGGGCCTTGTAGATATATTTTAGGTGTTCGTTTGCCTACTTTGAACACGTGGAATTATTTTAGCCTCCCTGCTCTTATTGTTTGAATAGATGACATTCTCAGATCCCTGAAGATGTTTAATCAGAAATCTCACAGCTACTCTTTGAGGTTATAGAAGATAGTCTTTGACTGTAGAATGAACCCTGTAAATAACATTAGCTGTGATTTTGTTTTGTTTTGTTTTGTTTTGCTTTCTACCTGGGAAAATAGCATATTCCTTACTTTTAAACTTGAAAACTCATTTTTAGCCAGGAGCAGTGGTTCATACCTGTAGTCGTGGCACTTGGGAGACTGAGATGGGTGGATCTCTTGAGGCCAGGAGTTCAAAATCAACCTGAGCAAGATAGAGACCACATAGCTATAAAAAAAATAGAAAAATTAGCCATGCTCAACAGTGCGCATATATAGTCCCAGCTACTCAGGAGGCTGAAGTGGGTAGATGGGTTGAGCCAGGAGTTTGAGGTTCCAGTGAGCTATGATCATGCCACTGTAATTAGCCAGCGGGACAGGGTGAGACCCTTTCTCAGAAAAACAAAACAACCTCATTTTTGATTTATTAAACAGGTACCGTATTTACTCATTCAAAAGTATGTGCCAGGTGCTTTCTAGATAGCAGTTCTGCTATTATGAGGATGGAGAAGCAAATGATAAAGTCTGCTCTGTGACACCTGCACCCCAGCTGGCTGAGACAGACAGCAGCCAAGTAGCAAATGTGCAGTGGTGTAGGGGTCTCAGTGTAAAGGGACAGAGGATAATTTTTTTGGGGGGGTGCTATTTTCTGTGGACTGGTCTGGCTGTCTATTTCAATAAGATGGCATTTGGCTGAGAGTTGAATCAAGTAAGGTATTCCTTGTTGAGAGAACAGTACATGCAGAGATCTGCGGAGGTGGTGTGCTTGGCAGTGTGACCATGTTTGTGGGAGATAGATAGACAGCACACACAGGCCCAGCCTGGTGCTTCATCTCTGCAGTCCCAGAACTTCGAGAGGCAGGAGGATCCCTTGAGGTCCTCCTCAAGAGTTAAGACAAGCCTGGGAAACATAGTGAGACTTCATCTCTACAAGAAATTGGAAGATTTAGCTGGTTGTGGTGGAGTGTGCGTGTAGTCTCTGCTACTTACAGTTTGAGGTGGGAAGATGGCGTGAGCTCAGGAATTCCTGGCTGCAGTGAGCCAAAATCAGGCCCCTGCACTCCAGCCTGGACAACAAGTTAAGACACTTTATTTAAAAAAAAAAAAAAAAAAAGGAGTGGGAGGAGGAGAAGAAGAAGAAAAAAACACAGATAAGCAGAAAGAAACAAAAATTGGCAGCAGAGCCCATAGTGAGCTGGTGTTTAGTGTTCTATATTTTTTCTAGTCTGTGTAAAAAACTTGCTGTCTACCCTTGTAAGTCAGCTTTCTCCTTCATCTCCAGATCGTCTATTTCTTTATTTCCTTATTTATTTATTTTTGAGACTGAAGCTCTCGCCCTGAGTAGAGTGCTGTGGTGTCACAGCTCACAGCAACCTCAGACTCTTGGGCTTAAGTGATTCTCTTGCCTCAGCCTCCCAAGTAGCTGGGACAACAGGCGCTCGCCACAGGGCCCTGCTGTTTTCTTTTTTGCAGTTGTTATTGTTGTTCCAGCTGGCCTGGGCTGGGTTCGAACCTGCCAGCTAAGGTGGATGTGGCACCCACTGAGCTACGGGCACCGCCCTTGGCTCTCTTTTTAAACAAACCAAGATAGCACCACCTCCCTCCTTGTGCACTAGGCATCATCTGTAGGAGGTTGTGTGTGTGTGAGGGTGTGTTTAGATAACACTCGCGGGCCAGCACTTGTTTCTACAGAGGGCGGCTGGACAGTGCTCACTGTATATGATGTACATCAGCAAGGCTCTACAGTGGTGGGGGACTGGAGGAGCTCTAGTTTGGGGGGCCAACTTGAGGGGAAAAAATACTAGCGTCTCTATTGTTTTTATTAATATGGTAATTCTGTAACATATTACTAACTGAACCTAGGGCAAATATAAGAATTAAAGTCCAAAGATTCTTCCCCAATACTTGTCAAGCTTATTATGTGAACCCCCCCCATAACTAGAAATCAAAATTAATAACATGTTGGGAGAAAATTTATCATAAATGTTTAAGTAAATGTGGCAATCTCTATCTTTTGCTTGCAAAATTCCTTAATCTGACTTTCCCTGTCTATAAAATACGGTTGGTAGTATCTTTTCTTTCTAGATCACAGCTTGATGGGCATTAAAAATGAGGTAACAAATGTAATAGGATTCTAAAATTTATACACAAACTCCTTTTAAAAACATTATTTGGTTGTTTGTTACCTTATAGCAGCGGTTCTCAACCTGGGGGTTGTGACCCCTTTGGATTGTATTAAAGGTTCGAGGCATTAGGAAAGTTGAGAACCACTGCCTTATAGAATTATTTTATTTATTTATTTAGAGACAGAGTCTTACTCTGTTTCCCTGGGTAGAGTGCCGTTGTATTACAGCTCACAGCAACCTCAGACTCTTGAGCTCGAGGGATCTTGACCTGAAGCAATCTTGACCCAGCCTTCTGGGAGCTGGGACTACAGGCCTGTAGAGATGGGGTCTCACTCTTGCTCAGGCTGGTGTCAAACTTCTGAGCTCAAACAATACCCACCTTGGCCTCGCAGAGTGCTAGGATAACAGGCCTGCGCCACCGCACCTAGCCAGAATATTAATATTACTAAAAATCTCATCTTAAAAGATTTTCCCTTATCAACTTGGGATGTCCCAATTACACAACCTCTGACATTTCACTGATTTAAAAAAATAATTCTGGCCAGGTGCGGTGGCTTATGCCTGTAATCCTAGCACTCTGGGAGGTCAAGGTGGGTATTGTTTGAGCTCAACAATGATGGCTGCAACCAAAAAATAGCCGGGCGTTGTGGTGGATGCCTGTAGTCCCAGCTACTTGGGAGGCAAAAAAAAGAAAAAAAAATTTGCTAAAATGTCATGTTTTTTTTTTGTAGAGACAGAGTCTCACTTTGGCGTCACACAGCTCAGGGCTATGCTTAAAGTTGTACCTTTGTTTTGCTGAACAGCCCCTCTCCCCTGTCGTTTCTACCATGGTATTTGTCATCATCTGACGTAGTAACTCTGTAGCCGTTTACTTTGATATGTCAGTTATCTACCTGGAAGAGCGCCCACCCACATGGATGCATAGCTATTCTTTAAATGACCGGAGGGTCGGCGAGTGCCTCCTGTGTTCACTGTGTGCATTTGCTCTGCAGGCATGATTCGCAATGAGGCCCAGGGGCCTGGCTCGCTTGTTGACCTTCCTGCTGTCACTCAACGGGAACAAGACTCGCCTTTATATCCAGTCCCCAGGACGCGGCTTGCTCTGAAGGGCTCAGCATACACCGGGGTGTTGTCTTCCAGGTACCCCACCAGCGCATGGTATGACGCCCGCTGTCCTTGTGTTCACATTCTAAAATAGTTTGGGGGTAACAGCTGGCATCAGAACACAAAATAAATAAATAAATAAAATAGTTTGGGGGAGATTTTTTTTGCTTCTAAAGATTGGGTGATTTGGGGAGAACATGTAGAAAATGCAGAAAAATATTCTCAATAAAATCTATATTTGACAGTTACTATGAGAATTTCATATGCTTAAAATTGTCCCATGGATAAAAGTTTGTATTCTTGCAGTTGTGTACAAAGTGATTACATACGATATTTGCTTAGGAAATAGATGAATTCAAAACTTAGCAACTCAAGTGAAGGCTCTGCAGTCACATTAAGAAGAGGGTGGATTTAAGAGTTAGAGAATCCATAGGATTTGGTGAATCGTTTGTATTAATTTTTGGATGGAACCCAGCAGGGTTGTGTGTCTGTGTGAGTGTGTGCACGCACCAGGGGCAGATGAGAGATTGCTGGGAGTTGTGTGTAGCTGAAGGTCTCTTGTGTTTCTGGACTAGGAAACTCGATAGATAACGGGACATCAACTCTTCAGAGTTACAGGAGCATAAACAAGGGGAAAGGGGAAATGATGGGTCCAGTTTGGGACATCCTGATGGTCAAAGTAGCCATAGGACAGCAAAGTCAGCAGAATCAAATAGGTACATGGTCTGGGGATTGATGTCAAGGTCAGCCTCACAGGGGTCACTGGCAGCAGGTCCAGTGTGGGAGAAACTCTCAGATGTGGATGGTCATCCAAGGGGAGCTCAAACAGTAAGAAGAGCATGAGGCCAAGATTGGAGCCCTGCGGAGCACCTTTACTTAAGGCATAAATGGAGGGAGGATCGAGTGAGGTGGGTGGAGAAAAGGCAGGAGCAAATGGATGAAGTAGACACAGAAACCAGGAAGGGAGCTTTGTGACAACAGGGCCATCACCAAGCGTGCTCACATGCTGGGCGGTCAAGGTCAATGAAGGAGTCTTCCCGGGGCTTGTCCGCGCAGTTGGTGGAGTCAGAGAATGGTGGGTCGAGAGTTGACCACAGTGTCAGCCATTGGACAGCCCCTAACGTTTGGAGAATCTTGGCCATGGAAAGAGGTGGATGGAAGGCACATTACTGAGAAAACTGGAGGGTGATCTCAGCAGGAGCTGAGTTTTATATGTTTACGTACATCTGTATGTACACACGCCTACGTCTGTATTACTCTCTATATGCACATGTACATACATGGAGAGAATTTTATTTGCTGTGGGAAAGATCCAGAACAGGAATATGTAAATATCAGAAAGCAAGTGCTTCTAAATAATAACAAAAAAAAAAAAAAAGAAAGAAAGCGGTGCTGACACATAGTCCCTGGAGACCGTGGCGGTGGTGAGGGGACGTTGCCCCGCCTGGAGGGGGAAACTGATGGTTTGGTGGGAGGAAACACCACCTCTGGCGAGCTGGGAAAGGAAGGTACAGATGTGGGTACTTTCTGTAGCTTGGAGCAGGAATCCGGATTGTTCATTAACCGTTTTTTTTGTTTTGTTTTTCCTGTCGTTTAGGGGGAAGGTTATTCACTAAGAGTAATGAAGTAAAGTGGGCATTAAAAGGAGAGGTGTCAAGGATGAGCGTTTGAAGTCGTGGTAGGAGAGTAATGGCTTAGGGAGGGGTGTAGAAAAATATTTGCCCTCTTTTGCAGCTCCCTGGGGAGTGAGAGAGGGAGCGTCCCCCACCTGAGTGTGGTGTCCTTGGCAGACAACCAGAGCTGTTGCCGGAGCTGCCGAGAACACTGAGTGAGGAGGTCGGGGGGTGGATGGACTTGATCAGATTCACGCACATCTGGTGGAGCGCGGTGGATGGTGGGCAGAGCAGGGCTGGGGTGCGACCGTCAGGGCGGGAGGCGAGCAGTGCAGAGGGGTTGGGGGTCTGGGCAGAGTATAACAAGGATGAGAGACAGGTGGAATTAATCGCCTTTAAATGTTTTTATTAAAAACTTAGTCCAAGGCTGATTTCTGTTAGACACGTGAGCTGGTTCAGACCTCAGTGAGGTGCATTTCTCTGCTCAGCCGCCTGGAAGGAGGGGACACAGGCCCAGCTGCCCTTCTCCTCATCAGAAGCCGACCAGTAGAGGGAGGTGCCGCCCGAGCCAGTGCGGCCACTGAGGGGACACATGGTGACAACGCCCAGTGGATTTGCTTCCTGGGGAGAGACGCCGGGAATTGGGAGAGTTAGGAACATATTTTATGACTTCGTCAAATTATTTTCCCAGTGAGGAACCTGTGTTTTTAAATTTTACTGTGCTTAGTGTTGATAGTTGAATCTGGCAAAAGAGTTCAGGAATGGGGCTGCGTCCCTGAACCCTAGAACTACAGGTATGGAATTAGGAAGGATCTGAGTGTCTTTCCACGCCACCCCCATCCCCACCTTGCATGGAAGAGGGAACGGAGCGTGAGCTGCGTCGTACTCAGGTGATGGCAGCCTCTCGGAGGGCAGACGCGCTTTCTCATTCATCGCTTTTCCAAAGCGTGTACTTGGACAAGCTACTTGTGCACGCAGGCACGGACGCTGAAGGGCTCCAACCGTTGTCTTAGGTCCAGACGTCAGTCTTGCTGTGGGAAGTTGGTTTTGCAGCTCGCTGTCAGAGACTCGGTGTAGACTCCTGAGGAGTCCTGTGAATCATACGACCTGTTTTTCAATCTGGGTGTGCTCCCTGGAGTTAGGTGCATGGGTGGATATTTCTTGCCACTCAGGAGCCTTTCTGAGTAACGCCCAGATTCCTTTACATGATGGTCTTGGATACAATCAGGGTGTCACAGAGTGATCAGTGGTATTTTGGAGTTTCTCCTTTGCATTAACTTTTGGGTGGAACCCAGCAGAGGTGTGTGTGTGAGTGTGTGCACCCACCAAGGGCTAGGCTGTGATGGTTAATGAGCCCTGGGCTCTTACACCCACGTTTCCTCCCATCTGGAGATAGGACTGGTATGAAGAGGTCACAGGCACCTTGAAAGCAGAGATCTCTAGAAAGGGGACGAGAGCAGGCCGGGCATGGTGCCGTGGGAGCATCTGGGTGCACCTGTTCAGAGCATAGCAGCACCCCCTTATTTGGGGGCACATGTTCCAAGATGCTCGGTGGACGCCTGTATGTATGAATATATAGTCTGTACATACATACATAGTCTCATACCTGTGATAAAGTTTAATTTATAAACTAGGCACGGCACGAGATTAACAGGAATAACTAATAATAAGATAGATGATGCCTCGACAGTGGGTCCGGCAATTGAGAATCTCCCAGTGACTTCCAAGCTGCCCTCAGGGGAGGGTGGCACACAGGCGTATAGCCTGGTCCAAGGGGTGACGCGTGTCTGGGTCTGGGTGATGAGAGACTTCGTTACTCGAGGTGGCATGCAACTTAGAACTTATGAATTACTTATTTCTGGAGTTTTCCATTTAATATTTTCAGACGGTGGTTGAATGCAGATAACCCAAACCCAAGAAGCTGAAAGTACAGAACATGAAAGCTCGGATGAGGGAGGGTCTCCCCTCTGCATCACTCGTGCGGAGGTCACTTGAGGTCACGTCTTCAGCCCTCACCTGGCTTCAGTGTTTTTCTTCCTCGTCTCTTTTATATTCCGGTGTCCCTAGTGGGGACAGGGTGTTTCCCAGACCAGTGGGGGTCTGCAGTATGGGTGTATTGGGGGGCTGTTCAAATCTGAGCTCTGTCACTCAGTGACCCCGAAAAGGCTTCTTCTTGTGCCTGCCTTTGCTCACCTATTAAGCGGGTAGTTCTACAGGTCAAGTCGGAACACATGTAAAGGCTTTGTACAGTATGATGTATGAAGTATATGTTAATAAAGCTGGAAAACAGAAGGCATTGGAGGCCTAATACCATGCGTGGCCCCTAGTAGATGTTTAATAAAGGGCTGGCAGTGGTGATGGCAGTGACATGAGGGCTCACCAGCCCGGCCGTGTACCCAGCGGAGTGTCCACGCTGCCGAGTTTATTAAAACATTCAAAGAGACTGTAGAGTTTCTCTAAAGTAATAAAATAGCATCATTACTGGCCAAGGTCATGATGTCTGGGAGGCTGAGAAACTTGAGATGAAAGAGTTATATTTAAAATGCGACAAAAAAGTCCTATTGCAGCTGTAGTAAGATGAAAATCAGTACTGGATACTTCTGTGAGCGGTGAAAGGTGAAGTAGGAGGCAGGTGCCATAGTTAGGGAAAGGATTCAATGAGCGAATGTTGTATTTTAAGCCCCCCAAAGTGCCTGACATTTAATGTTTTCTAAATAAATGCTGTTTGTTTGATAGGTGTACCTCTGAGTTAAATTGCCAACTTATGTGTAAGTTCAGAACATTGTTCGGAGACTAAGGAGGAGGCAGAGAATCAGTGTGTGTGTTTCAGACAGAGGGCCGCTCTGGAGTGATTGAGGCAGGAGGAGAAAGGCAAGATTTCCAGGGGGCCGTGGCACTTTCTATTCTTACCATGCTGTTGCAGCTGCAGGCCCCACTACAGAGGAAGATACCTGTGAAGCATTAGGACGAGAGGTGCACAGGGAGGGTACACTAATGCCTTTGCAAATGTAATTCGATCTTTGATTACACACATCCCACCTCTACAGAAGGCCGCGAGAGAAGCTGACCTGACAAAGCCACTTATTCTTACGGCTTAACCTTCTATTTCTTAACAAAACTCTTAAACACTGTTTTACATGTTAACACACATTTTAAGGTACAGTTTGCTGAGTTTTGATGAAAATGTACATTCATGTCTCCTACACCCCAGGGGAGATGTGGAACGTTTATCATCACCCAGAAATTCTCTCCTGCCCCTGTGAGTGTCTTACACCAGACAACCACGAGTCTCAATTCTCACACTGGGAATTAAAGTCATCCCTGTTCTAGAACACACGTGCTTGTTACCACACAGTGCTTATTTATCATGTCTGGCTGCTTTTGCTCAGCATGTCTGCATCATTCTAAGCATTAACTCCAGAGACCCCTGATTCTTGATGCACTGTCAGGTGGGACTGTGCTTCGCAACTTCGGAATCACATGAAACGTCTGTGTAAGTGATTCTAGTTTGACAAACACAGTGCCCGCTCTCCCTAATTCCAAACACTCATCTACCCTGGGGTGTATCACAGAATGTAGCCATTTATAGTCTGTTCCTAAAGGGGAAAAAGAAACCTTAAGATCACCTAGTCACAATCAGGGCTCTGCGTGCTTCCATCTTTTGGGGGCGTTGAGTTTACTGGACCCTCGTTTGGCTTAATATGTAGAAATTTTGTATGAAAATAAGTTTGCTTGTTTGTTTTTGAGACAGTCTCATTCTGTCACCCTGGGTAGAGGGTGAGCATCATCACAGCGCACAGCACCCTCAAACTCGTGGGACTCAAGTGATTCTCTTGCTGTAGCCTCCCCAGTAGTTGGGATTATAGGTGCATGCCACCACACCCAGCTGATTTTTCCATTTTTAGTAGAAATGGGTCTTGCTTTTGCTCAGGCTGGTCTCAAACTCCTGAGGACCAAGCAGTCTTTCCACCTCAGCCTCCCAGCGTGCTAGGATTACATGTGTGAGCCTGGCCGGTATAAGCATTACTGAAGAGCCAAAGTCACCAAGTCACCTTGGCTACCTGGAGTCATCTTAGTTTATATGACGTTGGAAGTTGTATTTGCAGAGGATTTGTATATCATGACCAAGTCTTACCACTAATACCCACTGTGGGAGAAATCTATCTTCCCCCCCTAAATCTATAAAGATAACTTTGGGCATTTGTCATAAAGGCCTGAAATGAAAAGCATTGATTCTAATGGATAGTTAATTTCTTTAGGGAAAAACTGGTTATAAAACTGTGGTTGAGGGCGGTGCCTGTGGCTCAAAGGAGTAGGACGCCAGCCCCATATGCCAAGGTGGTGGGTTCAAACCCAGCCCTGGCCAAAAAAATTGCAAAAAAACCCCCAAAAAACTATGGTTGAACAAAAAGTTAAGTTTTTAAGACTTTTGAAAGCAGTTTTAGGTTCACAGCAAAACTGGGGGGGAGGTGCAGAGATTTCCTGTGTACACCTTCTCCCTGTCCTGTGTAATCGCACCCCGCTTTCCCACACAGGGAGGAGCTTACACTGAGACATGGTGTCACTCTGCGTCCCTGGTCTACATTAGCCTCGCTCTTGGTGAATCTGGAAAGTTCACTTACTTTCAGATTTGAAATTCTAACTAATTAAGCTATTGGTTATATTTAATCCCAGTGCAAACTACACAATTTGAGGTTAGAAATGTCTTGTTAAAATTTTATATAGGTTTAAATTTACATCCCGATATGTACTGTATACATATTTTATTTTCTTAGTTAAACTTTAATTTGGGTTAAACAGTACATGCATTTTTCAGCATAAAGCGACTACATTAATTCATATAGTTGCTCGTTTCTGTGGCTGTATTTCTAAAATTAATCAAACGGTCTGGATAAGTTTTCACAAGTTGTTTCTCTAGATAGTTATAGAATAGTCTGAATAAAACATGGTGAGCAGATCCTGGAAGAAAAGTAACAGGGTGTGAAAAGGGCAGTGAGTCTCCTGCAACAGAATAATCCTTTTGTTACATATTTTATCAGAGAAAATTGAACTTTTTCATGTTCTAGACAGGTGGTCCCCTTGCCTCTCCTACGTTGTATGTGAGAGATGGCAGTTGAGGAGATGTCTAGTGTTTACTTTTTAAAACAGAAAAACAAGAGCCCCCACTATTTGTTAAGACTTGTTTTCTCTTCTATTTTAGGTTGTCTTTTTTTTTTTTTTGTAGAGACAGAGTCTCACTTTATCGCCCTGGGTAGAGTGCCGTGGCGTCACACTGCTCACAGCAACCTCCAGCTCTTGGGCTTAAGCGATTCTCTTGCCTCAGCCTCCCGAGTAGCTGGGACTA
>CAUYON010119123.1:0-45826 GCA_963573935.1 Arctocebus calabarensis
TTTTCTATTCGATTCCAAATGTCTATGTCTCTATTTTTGTGCCAGTACTATGCTGTCTTGTCCTTTATGACTTTGTAGTACAGCCTAAAATCTGGTATGGTGATGTCCCCTGCTTTGTTTTTATTACTAAGAACTGCCTTAGCTATATGGGGGGTTTTCTGGTTCCATACAAAATGCAGAATTATTTTTCCCAAATCTTCAAAGTATGATGTTGGTATCTTAATAGGAATGGCATTGAATAGGTAGATTGCTTTGAGAAGTAGAGACATTTTAACAATGTTGATTCTTCCCAGCCATGAGCGGGGTATATTCTTCCATTTGTCAATATCCTCTGCTATTTCCTTTCTTAGGATTTCATAATTTTCTTTATAGAGGTCCTTCACCTCCTTTGTTAAGTATATTCTTAGGTATTTCATTTTCCTTGAAGCTGTGGTGAAGGGAGTTGTGTCCTTAATTAGCCTTTCATCTTGACTGTTATTGGAGTATACAAAGGCTACTGAATTGTGGACATTGATTTTATATCCTGAAACATTACTGTATTTTTGATGACTTCCAGGAGTCTAGCAATTGAGTCTTTGGGGTTCTCTAAGTATAAGATCATATCATTAGTAAAGAGGGAGAGCTTGATCTTGTCTCCTCCCATTTGGATGCCCTTTATTTCCTTGTCTTGCCTAATTGAATTGGCTAGAACTTACAGCACTATGTTCAATAGTAATGGTGGCAGAGGACAACCTTGTCTGGTTCCAGTTCTAAGAGGAAAAGCTTTCAGTTTTACTCCATTTAGTAAAATATTAGCTGTGCATTTGTCATAGATAGCTTTGATCAGTTTCAGCAATGTGCCATGTATGCCTATACTCTTCAGTGTTCTAATTAGAAAAGGATACTGGATTTTATCAAATGCTTTTTCTGCATCTATTGAGAGGATCATACGGTTTTTGTTTTTGCTTCTATTAATATGGTGGATAACATTTTTGAGTTGCATATGTTAAACCAACCTTGCATCCCTGGGATGAAACCTACTTGATCATGATGTATGACTTTTTTGATGATGAGCTGTAATCTATTGGCTAGGATTTTGTTGAGAATTTTTGCATCTATATTCATGAGTGAAATTGGTCTGAAATTCTCCTTTTTAGTTGGGTCTTTCCTTGATTTTGGTATTAGGGTGATGTTTGAACGTGTTGGGGAAGATTCCTTCCTCCTCAATTTATTGAAATAATTTCTGCAGTATGGGAATAAGCTAATCCTTGAAGGTTTGATAGAATTCTGGTGTGAAGACATCCAGACCAGGGCATTTTTTTGTTAGAAGATTTTTTTATTGTTTCTTTAATCTCAGTGCTTGAAATTGGTCTGTTCAGGAGCTCTATTTCTTCCTGGCTAAGTCTAGGGAGAGGTTGTGATTCCAAATATTGATCCATTTCCTTTACATTGTCAAATTTCTGGGCATAGAGTTTTTGGTAGTATTCAGAGATGATCTCTTGTAGCTCTGTGGCATCAGTTGTAATTTCCCCTTTATCATTTCTGATTGAGGTTACTAGAGATTTTACTTTTCTATTTCTAGTTAGTCTGGCCAAAGGTTTATCTATATTATTTATTTTTTCAAAAACCAACTCCTTCTTTCATTAATTTTCTGAATGATTCTTTTGTTTTAAATTTCATTGATCTCTGATTTAATTTGGGGTTTTTCTTTTCTTCTGCTGGGTTCAGGCTTAGATTGGACTTGTTTTTCTAATTCCGTAAGATGGCTTGTGAGTTTTTTGATGTGCTCTCTTTATGTTTTTCTTTCTTTCTTTTTTTAATTATTAAATCATGGTTGTGCACATAAATGTGATCATGGGGTACAATGTGCTGGTTTTATATACAATTTGAAATATTTTCATTGAACTTGTTGACATAACTTTCATGGCATTTTCTTCATTATTGTGTGCAGACATTTATATTCTACATTTAGTAAGTTTTACCTGTACCCTTCTAAGATGCACCATAAGTGTGGACCTACCAATTACTCTTCCTCTTCTCCGCCCATCCTTCTCCCTCCCTTACCCTCCCTGGCCCCTTTCCCCATGTTCTTGTGCTGTAATTGGGTTATAGCTTTTATATGAAAGCTAGAAATTAGTTTTATAATAGGGCTGAGTACATTGGGTACTTTTTCTTCCATTCTTAGGATACTTTGCTAAGAATATTTTCCAGCTCCATCCATGTAAGCATGAAAGAATTAAAGTCTCCATCTTCCTTTAAGGCTGCATAATATTCCATGGTGTACATATACCACAATTTATTAATCTATTCATGGGTCAATGAGCACTTGGGCTTCTTCCATGACTTAGCAATTATGAATTGGGTTGCAATAAACATTCTGATAGTTATCTTTGTTATAATGTGATTTTTGGTCTTCTGGGTATCTATGTAGAAGAGGAATTATAGGATTGAATGGTAGTTCTATTTTTAGATTTCTATGTATTCGCTAGATATCTTTCCAAAAGGACCGTATTAGTTTCCTATTTAACATATGGTGCCAGGTGAACTGGTGGGTGACCTGTAGAAGACTGAAACTGGACCCAAACCTTTCACCATTAACTAAGATAGACTCTCGCTGGATTAAAGATTTAAACTTAAGACATGAAACTATAAAAATACTAGAAGAAAGTGCAAGGAAAACTCTTGAAGGAATAGATCTTGGTGAATATTTTATGAGAAGGACCACCCAGAAAATTGAAGCAGCATCAAAAATACACTACTGGGATCCCTTCAAACTAAAAAGCTTATGTGTACCCAAGAACACAGTAAAGCAATCAGACAGCCCTCAGAATGGGAGAAAATATTTGCAGGTTATGTCTCTGACAAAGGTTTAATAACCGGAATCTACAGAGAACTGAAATGTATTAGCAAAAAAAGAACAAGTGATCCCATCTTGGGGTGGACAAGGGACCTAAAGAGAAAATTCTCTGAAGAAGACAGGCACACGGCCTAGAGAAACATGAAAAAATGTTCATCACCCTTAATTATCAGAGAAATGCAAATCAAAACTACTTTGAGTTATCATCTAACTCTAATAAGATTAGTCCACATCACAAAGTCCCAAAACCAGAGATGCTGGTGTGCATGTGGAGAAAAGGGGAACACAACTACATTGCTGGTGGGAATGCAAATTAATAGTCTCTTTCTGTTTTTTGAATGTAGGCATCTAAAGCAATACATTTTCATCTCAGAACTGCTTTTGCAGTATCTCACAGGTTTTGGTAGCTTGTGTCATCATTGTTGTTATGCTCAAGGAAGTTCATGATCTCCTGTTTTATTTCTTCCTGCACCCAACTGTCATTCAACAGAAGGTTGTTTAGTTTCTATGCCTTTGTGTGGGGTTGAATGTTTTTGTTGGAGTTGAGTTCCTCCTTTAGTGCCTGTGGTCTGAGAAGATATAAGGTAAAATTTCAATTCTTTTGATTCTGTTGAGGTTTGTTTGTGTCCTAGGATATGATCAATTTTGGAGAATGTTCCATGGGCCAATGAGAAGAATGTATATTCTTTATCTTTGGGATGGAGTGTTCTATATATGTCTATCTTGCATAGTTGTTCTAGGGTCTCATTTAAGTCCCTTATATCTTTGTTTAATTTCTGTTTGGAGGATCTGTCCAGCTCTGTAAGAGGAGTGTTAAATCCCTGTTATTATGGTATTTTGGATATCATATTGCTCAGACAGAGTAAGGTCTGTTTCAAGAATCTGGGAGAATTTTAATTGGGTGCATAAATATTTAGAATTGAAATGTCTTCTTGTTGTATTTTTCCCTTGACCAACTGTCTTGTGTTTTTTGACTTAAGTTGCTTTAAATCCACATGTATCTGAAAATAGGATTGCAACTCCTCTTTTCTTCTGAATTTCATTTGCCTGAAAAATTGTCTTCCAACCCTTTACTTGGAGTTTTAATTTGTCTTTTGAAGCTAGGTGTGTTTCCTGCAGACAGAAAATGGATGGCTTGTGTTTTTTAATCCAGTCAGCCAATCTTTGCCTCTTCAAAGCCATTAACATTTATTGAAATAATTGATAAGTGTGGTAGTGTTCTATTCATCTTATTTTGTGAGAGTCCATTGCTTAGTTTTATCTTTTGCATCAGTGTGGAAATTAGGTTCTGACCTTTAATTTCTGAGTTCTTACTTTGCTGTTGATCCATTGTGATGGTCAGTGTGTAGAATAGGTTGAAGTATTTCTTGTAGAGCTGGTCTTGTTGTGGTGAATTTCCACAATGTTTGTATATCAGTAAATGATTTGATTTCTTCATCAGTTTTAAAGCTTAGCTTAGCAGAATATAGAATTCTGTGCTGGAAATTGTTCTTTTTAAGTAAATCGAAGGTAGATGACCATTGTCTTCTTGCTTGGAAAGTTTCATTAGAGAAGTCTGTAGTCACTTTGATGGATTTGCCCCTGTCCACTGGCACTTACTCCTGGCAGCTTGAAGAATCTTTTCATTTGTCTTGACTTTAGACAGGTTCATCACAACATGTCTTGGGGAAGCTCAATTAAAGTTGAGGTGACCTGGAGTCTGATATCCCTCTGGAAGGAGTGTGTCAGAATCTTTTGTGATATTTGGGTAATTTTCATTTATACTATTCTCCAGTATGGCTTCCATTCCCCTGGGGCATTCTTCTTCCCTTTCTGGGATATAACTATAACTTCCATGTTTCAACGCTTCATAATGTCCCATAATTCTGTCAGTGAACATTCTGCTTTCTCTCTCTTCTTTTCTGCCTCTTTAACTATCTGAGTTATCTCAAGAACTTTGTCCTCTACCTCCAAAATTCTTTCTTTTGCATGGTCTAATCTGTTGGTGATACTATCTATTGCATCTTTAAGTTCCCCGATTGACTGCTTCAGTTCCTTCAGCTCTGCTATATCCTTTCTATATTCTTCATATCATTCATCTCTTATTTGATTCTGGTTTTGGATTTCCTTTTGGTTATTTTCCACTTAGCAGCAGTTTCCTTCCTGTTTCCATCATTTCCTTCATTGTTTTCATCATCTGTATTCTAAATTCCCTTTCTGTCATTTCTAACATTTCTTTATAGGTGAATCCTCTGCAGTAGCTACCTCACAGTCCCTTGGGGGAGGGGGTTTCTTTGGACTGGTTTTTCAAAATGCCAGGAGTTTTCTGCTGATTCTTCCTCATGAGCAATTTATTTTATCTGTTTCCTTTCACTTCCTCTTGATCTTCAAATTGACATGCTTCTGGACTAGGGTTTCGATGAGTCTTTTTGGTACAGGACCAGAGGATGAGATGATTGAAGAGCAAGAAGGGAAAAAAGAAAGAAAAAAGAGAAAGGAGAGGGGATGGGTAGAAGTGAATATTGATAAAAAGAAGAGAGGCACAGAAAGAGGGAGACAGGAGCGATATAGGTGTACAGTAGGGTACTTTGACCCAACCTTAAAAACCCCAACCTCTGGGGGTGCCAGGTTGGGTGGTTCCCTTGAGGTCATTAGCTCTTGGCTAACCTGTTTGGACACAGTACCTCACCTCCACCAAGTAGACAGGAAAGGCAAAAATGCTATAAATCAAACCAAAACAAGCAAATGGAAAACTTTACAGGACAAAATTAGGGGGAAAACCAAATAATAGGTGTAGAAACACTAGCAAAAATGAAGTTCTAATTGTTGAAAAAGGCAACAATGGGCAATTGTATTTAAACTAGAAAAAGTAAAGAAAAAAAGTAAAGAAAAATCTGTAGGGAAAATGTTGAAATTAAAACAAAACAAAAGAGCCAAAAACAAAAACAAAAACCCCAAACAAAGCAGACCAGTTTTTTTATTGCTGAATATTATCTGGGCAACAGGTGATCTTCTGAGATATGAGATGTTAATCTCAGTGCTGGTACAACTGTATGAGATAGAGACTGGAGGCCTCTATTGATTTCTCAAACCCCGCATGGTGGAGAGCCTAAATCTCTCCTCCACCTGCTTAAAAGGCACTTTAAACTATTAACCTAGGCTAAGCAGAAGCTTTCCCAGAAAAGCACTTGTCACTGGGCTCACTCCTGAAGTGGCTGTCCACTTGCCCATTGTGCCAAAACTGGTCTCACTCTATGCCCCTGAGGGCTAAGGCTGTAAGACCTCTCAGTCCCTGCCTTTAGGCTGCTCAGTCACTAGATTATTTGTGTCTACCTGATCCTTGCTCTACGACCCTGAGGGAAAAGCTTGCCAGGGCAATTCTCCCATAATGGCTCCGCGAGGCCCACAGCCAAACATTATTAGCTCAGTCTGGTTCAGAAGCTCAATATTGAGCCCTAGACAACACTTAAAGTCCTCTGCATTCTTGCCCAAGTTCTCCCAAGGTAATTCAACTGAGTGCCAAGTCCAGAAAAACCAGAACACCTCACAGGTAAGGCTTTTCCAGTTTGCAATCTCACTGCTACTGTACTTACAGCTGCTGGTGGGATTAGACTGAAGTAACACACACAAACACTTGCCAGCTCTCCACTGCCTTTGCCCTCTTCATGGGGTCCAGAAGTCTCTTGCTGACTGCTGGTGTCCCCAAAGGGATGTTTCTGGGCAGATCCCACCAGTCAGAGATGCCTGGAATCTTCTCTCCCACTAAGCCTGTTTTCTTAAGTGTTCTCATCAAAAATCCATGCTGGATATTGTCAATGGCCTTTTCTGCATTACTTGAGGGAATCATACGGTCTTTATTTTTTATTTCATTTATATGATGGATTACGTTTGTGCATTTACCTATGTTGAACCAGCCTTGCAACCCTGGAATAAAACCCACTTGATCATGGTATATAACTTTTTTAATGTGTTAATGTATTCTGTGTGTTTGCTACAATCTTATTGAATATTTTTGCATATCTTGAATATTAAATATTTTTGCATATTTGGCCTATAATTTTCTTTTTTTGTTTAATCCTTTTCTGGTTTTGGAATCAGGGTGACATTTGCTTCATAGAATGTGTCAGGGGAGGATTCCTTCCTTCTCTATGTTTCAGAATGGCTTATGTAACACAAGACCTAGTTCCTCTTTGAAGGTTTGTTAGAATTCTGGATTGGAACTATCTGTTTCAGGGCTTTTCTTTTTTGGAAGATTTTATATAGTTGGTACTATTTCAGTGCTTGATATAGGCTTGTTTAAAATTTCTAATTCTTTCTTCTTGAGTGTAGGAAGGTGTCATGATTCCAGGTCTTGGTCTGTTTCCTCCACATTTTCATATTTTTGGGCACAGAGTTTTATGTAGTAATCATTGAGGATGTTTTGTATTTCCATGGTATCTATGTTGTTATTTCCTCCTTATCATTTCTGAATGAAGCTAATAAAGATATTACTTTTCTGTTTCTGGTTAGTCTGGCCAAGGGTTTATCAATTTTATTAATCTTTTAATAAAAACACAAAGGGAGGACCTTAACCAATAATCACCCAGTCAGGACATAAAAGTATAGTTCAGTTTGACTAACTTCAACCATGCTAATGTCACGATTGCATCAAAATTGGGTCTTTTAATGTTCTCTGTGGCAACTAAAATAATTGATATTTTTCATCACTTGTAATTGCCTTTGTGAAGCATGGACCTTTTGGCTGGACTCATGTGACACTTAACATCTGAATAAAAAACTGAAAACTGTGATATCAACCTTGTATTTTGTCAAACATAATTATAAATCCCTGAGTAGTTAGAAAATATGTAAAAATTATTTCAGATTTCCTCTGAATATTGTATTCATGTATTTATGATTCAAAACTTTCACAAGGTTAAGAAACACAATCTCTGCACCCACCATCCCTCTGTCTTACACATTAAGCCCAACCCAAATGTGATGTCTTCTCTCCCCCCCACACACACACACTTAATATTTCCTCTAGGTAGTGTTTTCTCAATGAAAATGCATCAACATTTAATCTCCATGAGCAACTGTTTATGCTGGAGTCACATGTCTTACATTTCAACTCTGTGGTATAAAGGGCAGCATAATTTAAAATAGTCAAGATGGAAGATAAATGTAGATTTGAAAGAACAGAACTATTATTTTATTTTATATTATTTTACCATCAATGAACCTGATATTCAGGAAGATAAGCTAACTTGTACAAGGTCCCACTGCTAGTTAGAGGTGAAGCTGAGGCAGCTATCACCCTATACTGTGCTATGTCTATCTCCACAACCCACTTGGGGTAAATTTTGGTTACCTCACTATTTTGCAGTAAAGAGCATGCTGTAGCTCTCAATATACTCAGGGCTACCTAAAATAGTGTCAACTATTCCTAAAATTCTTTCTTTTAAACATCCAAGTAAGTTCAGTCTTAAGAAATCTGAAAATTTCTCTGTTATTAAATATTTAAGTACTGTAAATCTGTCTATCCACACTGTTCCTATGATTTATTGTCTAAACGTTTAATGCTAATTCATGTGGCCACTATATTTAAAAGAACTTTTACATGAATTACATCATTTTTGTGATTTCTACATTTAAGTAGCAGTTTTATACACTATAAGCTATTACAATGAAGAATGGAATATAATACATTCAGCACATTTGGGAAATGCAATCTTATTTGCAATAGGCAGGGCAGGTATCTCTTTATGTTATATAAACATACTAGTAGGGAATGTTAGAACCTTGTCTTTTGACTTCTAGTCTTGGTGGATAGTGGTCTACAAGCACAGGACTAGTTGTTCCAGGGAGATTATGAACCTAAGACTTCTTACTCATTAACACTTTCAATTAGAGTTAGGATACAACAAATATTCCACAAAGTGCTGTTACTTCACCAGGTTTTATCATTGTTATCAAATAGAACACCATATATTCTCATAAACATAATTCTTTCTCAAGAATTATATAAACACACTAAACAATTTACTCAGAATGAATTTTAGAAAAATACATTTTATGAATTTTTCCCATATTTTACCATTATAATGAAGATTATGAGTTAAAATGAGACTCACAAGGGAGGAAGTTTGGTTCAAAAACCTAAAGAAATTAATCAAAAATTTAGAAACTTAAGCAATCATTATACGTTTTACCCTTTTTTAAGTCAGGAAAGAGAAAAATTGGGGTAGAAAATTTAAAGGAACATGATCATTTAAAAGCTGCAGCATCAGCAGATCTCACAGCTTTTTGAGCTGCAAGGAACGATATTCGCAGCAATTATCCGCCCAGGCAGCCCATGGAGCATGCACAGCAGAAGTGGGGAGCATGGGCAAGACAGGCTCCAAGCAGATCCTGAGAAGCTTCTGATCCCAGTGAGATGATGGGACATGGAGTCAGTTAGCAGGAAATATCAACTATCTCTATTTAGGTGACAAATTCTTCTTCCTCATCTTTTTTCTACCCTTAATAATCGGATTAGAACTTTGCCTAAAGCTTCTTCAGGTCAGTCCTCTCTTGAATAAAGGAATATGTACTTTTTGTTATTATTTAAACCTGAAATCAATAAACTGATGATAAAATCACTCATAACTCTGAGGACTTAGTATTTACAAAGTACCTTTTTCTATATCATTGTCTCATGGAAATAATTCAGAAACCCTGTAATACCAGCAGAACAAAAATATTTGTTCCTCTTCATTTTACAAATAAAGCTTAGACCGAGAAAGAAATACTGCCTTGAAGTATTCAGTAGTGCCTAGATGGGGTACAATGAAATTTAATTCAATTAAACTTCAAATTTAATTTCATGGATATTCAACCTGAGAGTTAGGAGAACTGGTTACAATCTCAGTTCCACCACATATCACCTGTGTCATAGGAGCCTGACACTTCCAGGCTCTCTGGGTCCAATTTCAGAGAGAGCTGCTTGTATTAGTAAAATTAGGTTTAGTCCTGAGTAATAGAAAACTAAAAATAATATTGACTTAAACAAAACAGAAGTTGATTTCATTTGCCTATAAAGGAAGTCTGTGGGTAGGCGGTCCAGGACCGGAATAGTATCCCATGGGATCAGGGCTCCAGGCTCCACTGTTGTTTTTTTCCTTTTCAGAAGTTTTTCTACCTCAGGGTTCAGTATAGTGGTCAAATTCCAACCACCACATCTGTACTCCAGCCAAGAGGAAGAGGGTGCCCCAGCTCCCCGTCACGGTGAAACACATATGGAAACATCCCTAGGTGGCACAGAACGCTTCCCCTTTTGCTGGTCGTCAGCTATTCACAGCTGCAACCACTACAGGGGACACTAGGAAGTCAACATTCATTCTGGATGGTCATGAACTAACCTCAAAGGCAAAGATTCAATTAAAAGGAAAAAGGGGGAAATAAAATTTGGAGACCCACACCAGTCTGCTACCTTGCCCTGTCAATATTATTGGGTTGCCAAAATTCTCATATGAGACATCACATGTAGAAGTGTACATTTTATCCTGGAATGTAAGGCAATTTTGTAAAGTGTTATCAATAAATCGGACCTGAGGCATAAAGAAAAAGATATTTCTTTCAATATTGCTATCCTGGATATTTTGGACCACAGCATGGATGTGACCACCACGACCATGCAGCTACTGGGAGTCCCAGCCACCGGCCATGTGCCACTCGTCCACACCCCGCTCCCAGCCAATGACCCACTGAGGCAGGTGTGTGGAGCAGGCCTATTCCTGGGATACCTGCACTCTTCTGACAGTTAGCTTTGGCTTCAGGATTCCACAAAGTTTTGCCTAAACTTCCTTAGATAGCACAGCAGCCGAGGTGCGCTGCCCACCTCCCCTTCCTCCCTCCTTCACACAAGGCCAGACCTGCCTGAGCTCTCCTGGCTTTCCAGGCTTGTCCAGTCCTTACCTATTTTCTCTCATACACATTTCACTTAATAAAATCCTTGTATGTTTAATCATGTATTGACTTCTGCTTCTAAGAGGACCAAGATTAATCAAACATATTTTATAAAGAAATACATCTCAGAGAATTTCTCGAATGAAAAAAAAATCCTTTTTGGCAGAACTAGGTCTTTGTTAAGGGAGCACAAGTCCAAGATCATGTCATATGTTTACATTCATGATCAAGATGTCATATGTTCACATTCAGCTTCAAGATCATATGTTCACACTCATGTTCAAGATCATGTCATATGTTCACATTCATCTCCAAGATCATGTCATATGTTCACACTCATGTTCAAGATCATGTCATATGTTCACTCTCATCTCCAAGATCGTATGTTCACACTCATGTTCAAGATTATGTCAAATGTTCACATTCATCTCCAAGATCATGTCATATGTTCACACTCATGTTTAAGATCATGTCTTATGTTCACACTCACATCCAAAACATTCAAGTTCTCCTCATGGATTATGTTATAATAATGGTGACAACTAAGTATTATGTAACATTCTTTCTGTTTAGATACAGTGGCAATATTTTACTAGGCTTATACCTATTGGTATAAATACTTAGTAGCAATATTTTAAAAATGCAAAATAACATGCATATCCATTTAAAGACTATGACTAAAATATTTTGTTTAAACTACTCACTTGTTAATCATAAGTAGTATATTGCATACCCACTATGTGCTAGATGCAAAGGTAAACACTGGCTAGAAACAGATACATCTGCCCTCTGGGACCTTGCCACTTTGTCACAGAAAAAGGCTCATAACAGCCACTTCAGGGCTCCTGAGCCATAGTCCTTTGTCAGTGGGACCTTGGCCAGGGGGGCAGCAGGCACTCCAGAGAGGTCAGTGCCTCCCAGGGCACTTGTAGGGGTATCTCTGCATCAAGAAACTCAGACAATCTTGAAAACAGACACAAAGCGGGGAAGGTACGCACCTCTACTCTGCTGTCAGACTTACAGAATAACTCGTGTGGAAAGATCTCACTATCAGAAGGCAGTGGAAGACCAGAAACCAGACACAAGAAAGTCTAGGGGGACAAAGAGCAGTGTCTGTCCACTCTGGTCATGCTGAGGGACTCTGGGGAGCTGGAACAGTGCAGTGGGAGACAGACATCCCAGGACAAGGCACAGGAGGGTGCTGGTGGCTTGGGTTTGTTATTAATAACATTGCTATTGTTATTTTCATGTCTCCCAAGGCCCCTCCTGGCAATGTCTGGGGTACTGTAATTCCCCCCACCCTACCCCACCCATCTACAGTTTCTACAGTGGCAGAAAGGAGAGCTGCTGGGTCTCTGAGCTTAAATGTTTCAACATTTAGAAACAAAAAATTTTTAAACATTAAAAATAAATTCAATTTAGCAGACTTTGATTATTTCTGAACAAACTACTGTATATTAAATATATCAAATATGATAATTTAATGAGCCAAACAAGTTGTTGAAGGCATTACATATTTTAATGTTCTCAAATGACTAAAGTGACTTAGGTCTGTAAAATGCTTTAAAAAATAGTCCCCAAACTTTAAATTTTACCAAAATGTCTCTTCTTCTTCACCTTAACTCTTTTAACAGAAATTCTTGTTATTTTATCCAGAATCACTTATAGAAAAGGCAAGCGGTTGTGAAAGGCAGGGGTCCAAGGAACAGGCAGGGCTCAGTGAGGTTAGGAAGAATCCTTCGAAGACCTGATGGCCCTCGGGGAGAGATGCTGTCAGACCCCACCTGTGACCCCCACAACTCTTAAAACAGGCTCAGATGCCCAGATCCCTGGGACGTGGTCAAAGAGATGAGGAAAAGCAGAGAGAACTGGACTGAGGAATGAGGCCACCCCAAAGCACTCAGCATTGGAGAGAAATCGGGTGGACGAACACCCCGGACACAGAGTTCCAGGAGATCAGGAGGTTGGCAGGGACCTACCTGCTATGACATCGTCCAGGGGGCTGAGTGGTGAGTATAGGTGTGCTGGTTGCTCTGCCTCCACACGCCCTGCCTTCTCTCTAAGCAGCCTCGTATCCACAGACTCGGCCTCATGTGGCCCAGCTATTGCCTTGTTTAGCATCTGCCTTGGGATCGGAAGAGAAACTATTTGAATTCTGTGGCAAACAGGATTCTGGTGGCCCCTGCATGCACAGACTGGGAAGCTGAGGCATGTGGGGGATACAGACATTCTGTAGACATGTGGGGGATACAAGAGGCTGGTGTGTGCCTGGAGCTCTGCAGGACGCACAGCACCTGGACGGGTGGGTGGGAAGAGAATGGAGCGAAGAGGGAGCCCAGCAGCAATCTAGGTCCATGAAGGGTGTCTCTAATTCACTTTCAAATGGTTTGAATTTGGCAAATACAAAATATTCTTTGCCAAGAACTTCTTTGTCTTAAATTTTGAAACCCATGTGAGTTTCAAAGAAAACTTGGCCCATATGTTTCTGATTTGTTTACACTTAACTCATCACGAAGTTGTTGTGAAACAGCATTTGGTGTCCAAGAGGCCCTTAGAAGTCCTTTCCTTCACCTCCCCTTCTTTGCCAGGGCTCGGTACAGCCCCAGTGCAGCGTCTCCACTGGAGGACGGGTCTAAACCCAGAACTGAAGGGGACTCTTGTCTTGATACAGCTCGCTTGTCGGCAAGTTCATAATTTAAATGCGTGGGAAGCAGAATTCCCGCAGCTCCTGAAACTTCCTCTAATTCACGGCTTTCCTCCCTCTTCCCAAACTCTCATCAGATCAAAAACAGAAAGCTGATACACAAGTGGGCACTGCCCCAGCAGAAACCCCGCAGAGAGCAGCTGCCTCCGCCTTCTGATATCTTAGCTCGCCGACGTTTGCGGAATCAGTCACCTCCTTTCACTACTGAGCTTTTCAGAGGCACGGGAGCCTTTGATGTCTCCAAACTCACCCCCTGGCTCCTACCACGCAAAGCAGCCCAGCCTTCAGTGAGAGGAGTCCGGAACTGAACTAAGAACCCATTCGCCCGGTGCCAAACAGAATCCTGCATAAGCCACACTCGAACTGTGGCGCTCAGCGGGGAGAGGAGGCTCCAGGGCGCTGGGTGTGGGCATTGCGGTGCGGCTGTAGCAGCAAATAGCCGCGGGGCAGGGACGCTGTGCAGTCAGCCCGTCTCGCTCACGTGTCCGGGATCTGTGCACAGGCGTGAACTGGGAACCCCCAGGTTCCTGGGGGAGCAGACGGAGCCTGCCAGGCTAGGGAGGGGCAGGAGTGGGCGCTGCGTGGGCTCAGAGACGTGAGATGGAGACGGGGTCACGGGGGAGACTTCACCCCCAAACATTCCCTTACTTCACCTCTGTGCTCCCCACTCCATCTTTTTTTATTTCCTGTTTATTCTTAAATCATCTTAGGCATTTTAAAACAATGTTTGCATTTAATTATCTGAAAAGATACCCTCTACAGCAGCCTCAGAGCTTTCAAAGGCCCCTCCCTGAATCTAACCATGACTCGAACCATTTCTTACAACTCCGTCTTGGCTCAGTAAACTTGCCGTGTTTTCCCCCCTTATTTCAAATTGTGCAAACAATTAGACATTTTGAAAATGGCATACATCAAGTAAAGCAAGTCAGGTTTTAATTGCTTTAAAATCTTTATAATCCCTGCTGTCAGAATTGGCTTCTCCCCAAGGGCATGTAACATTCTAGCAATGTTGTGAGATTTTTCTGGTTTGACCTAAATATCTGTTTACTTAATTGAGTGGGGACAGGGCTGACAGGTCAAAAATTAGGCATGGCTGGTTAAAAAGCAAATACCTGCTACAGGGTGCCAGAGCTTAGAGGAACTGTAAAATTAAAAATTAAATGCATCTTTAGAGGTCTGTAACCAGGTTCACATTTGCATCTAAATACCAAATAATCTTCCAATTTCTATGCATAGTTTTCAGTCACTGTAACAAAAACAGGATGTCAGCTCAGTTCCCTTGCTTACACCCCAGCTGTACATGCAGGCCTCACCCGCCTCTCCCAGGTCCCCATCTTCTCCTGGCCCCACTTGGAGAAAGCTGCAGACCACTCATTCTCCTGCTTGGCCATGCAGCATCTAAATTTCAGGGTCTGACTTCTCTTTTCACCACAACCCCAGAGCAGGTTCACTCTCTCTTAATTTTAACTCCTCTCTGGTCTCAAAAGTTATAAATAGAAAATTGTACAGGACATTTATTAAAAACCATTTACATGCAGACCCCTCCACTCTGGGCCACTCAGGAAGCCTGAGCGCACCCTGCCCAGCAGGCTGTACCCCCATCTTCCCTGTCCCCAGAGCCACTGTATTCTAGGGAGGGACTTTGTAGGTAGAATTTTTGGCTCTTCTACCAGCTCCCCCATAAGGACCCTAAATCAGGGTAGCAGCTGCAGACAGTACTGAAGTGGGCTTTACTGAGTTAATTTGAGGAAGGATGAAAGAGGGTGTTGAAGAAGAGAGACAAAGAAATGAAAAGAGAGAGAATCATAAGGAATTCAAACAAAAGGGGAGAAAAATATTGAAAAACAAATACAGTAAACATATTGAATAAAAACAGGATGAACAATGTGAATGGGAGAGAAAAGGGTTAAATTCAGAGTGGCTTTGCCTATGTAGAAATGTGACTTGCAGAAAGAAAATTCCCAAAGTGTACATCTTTGTTATCACCTCATACCCACCTAAAGTTATGGACTTAATACAACATGCAGGAGCCTGCACACAGTAGCCACACACCTGACACGCCACTCTGCTAAGACAGGTGAGGTCACCTGACATGCCTTGTGGGAGAAGAGCCCCCTGCACCCCCAGGTCCTCCCCACCCATGTTCCAGGCCGGGGTGGCCTGGCAGCAGCAAGAATCAGGGCAAGGCACAAAGTCACCAATTGCCAAAACTGCTAAAACCCAAACATCACTACCCCAGTGGGCACCACCTGGGTCCTGGGCAGTACCTGCCAAGTGGGAGAGCAAGGTAGCCAGAACCGTGACCACCTGCACAGGCCCTTCCCAAGACCTGGCCCCTCTGCTGCGTCTGCCCATCCCAGGCCCTGGTGCGCACTGCTAATGCTTTCGTGTAGCCTCACTGGCAGCTGTACTCAGCCTCCCTCCTAACCCTTGAGGGTAGAGGACTGGACACCATGCTTGCAAAGGACAGTTACTGATTCTTATCACATTAAAAGGAAACACTGAGAAGAGGACAGTCTCCTGGCAAGCCTAGAGACGTTTTGTGACTTGGGGGCAGTCCCCCAAGAAACTCAGTGTTCCGTAATGAGATAAAGTCGGTCACTCACTAGTAAGCATGTGTTAAACATTGATGCTTAGTAGTTCTTCATGAGGGTTGTGGGGAAAGAACATGTGAGGAGAGCACGTGGCAATCATTACGCAGGCAGCCCTCACCTGCCCTCTCTACGCCTGTTTGTCAATTACCTTAACTCTCCACACCTGTTGTGTATAACCTTAATAGCCATTTGCAGAGGGGGCTCAGGGCTACCCTGCAACTAAGCTTAGCCTTCCTCCTACAAGTTTGTACTTCTAATCTGTGTCATGCCTGGTTCATTCCTGTGGCGACCGGGACCAGGCCATAGGGGTCCTGACACTTGAGTAATATGTCTTTAAAGGAAAGGAAATGTCCCCTTTTCATCATACTTTGCTGTTGTTCACTGGGATCCAGTAAACTGTCCAGCTTGTATTACTATCCTGTATTTCTGACTGCCTTATGGCAGAGGACTGTTTCTTATGCAATTTTTTTCGCATTTCTAACACAAAAAATCTTTTACATTTTATTGTATTCTTTGACATTTTTTATTAAGATATGAGATGCTCTGAAAATGGAGAAGATATCTAAAATTCTACAGTCTCTGAACTGAACAAGGAAATCATATGTTGTGGAGTATATTTAGGGTTAAGGAAATGCATGAATGTAATTACCCAATTTTTAAGACAGGCTGATGCAACTGAGATGACAATGGATGGACAAGACAGGTCTAAGTCCTCTAGGCTCTTTGTAATTTTGCCGCACGTCACAAACACAAAGACCCCAAAGAAACACCCAGAAAGCACACTGCTGCTGAGATAGCAAAGATTCTGGAAGCGACTTCTGAACCAAAGAATCAGCAAAAGTGCCCAACACACTTGAATATGCGTTAGCACATTCTAGAAACGGACACTCAGCATAGTAGCAAAAAATACCAGTTCCCACCCACTTGGGGGAAGGACAGGCAGACACAGGAGTGTTTGAATTAGCAAAGATGAAACCATAAGTGGCAGCCAGTCCAGAGTCCTGTGTGTTCAGGAAACTGAGTGGAAAACAACTGCAAGGAAGCAAACTCGGGAGCAGGGAAAAGGGAGTGACAGTAAAACAGGAAAGTGGACAGGAGGAGGGAGACGGCTGTGAGCCCTTCCCGCAGGTGCCGTGAGCTCTTGTGAGAAACACACATGCTGGACACTTCTCAGACAATGCCAGGCAGTCGGCAGCCCTGCTCAGAGCCTGCTGGACAGTGCTGTGGTAAATGACAGCATAAATATCTCTGAAGCCTACAGGAGCATCTGACCAATTTGAAAAGCTGAAACTTGAGGGGAAAAGGCAATTGTGTCATTGAGAACAAAATGACTACCAAAGATTATTTTGGTTAAATGAAGAGTGATTAATCAGCTATTAAATCAAAGTTTGTGCTGAATTCAAGTATGGATGGTCCTATACCTCGTCTGATTTTTTCATAGGTATTCTGTTGAAGATAGGGTCATTCATTGCAGTTTTAAAATGTGAATATCATTTTAAATTCTTCGATTCTCCTAACTCAGTCATTTCATGTGGCAATACAAAATAATTTGTGCTTACATGCTCTCCATAGACTCTGTTCCAAGTGCCTGGTCCCCATTTATTTTGTCTCCAGCCTCTGTGACATTCCCTGTGAGGGCCTCCTCTGGGTTCCATCTAGATCCCTCAATAATTTGCTATTATCTGTGTTGGGTCAGTCCAGGTTCCAACACTGCTGTGTCAGAGTTGGAGCCAGGTGCCAAGTTCACTTGGGGGATGGACATGCCAACATTTCTGACTGTTGTGCCTGAAACAGCTACCTTCCAAGGGAGCAAATTCAAATAAATGCAAACAAACTACAGGATAATGTTCAGTTTCATGCATAATTAAAGAACCATAAGTCACATCAAAGATAAAATGGAATATTATTCACAAGGTCTGGTGACATTGTAAAATAATACAGTTCTTAACAAATTGAAGAATATTTTAGTAATACAGGCAGTCCCTGGCTTACAGACAAGATAGATGTTATACATTTGTTCTTAAGTTGAATTTGCTTGTAAGTTGGAATAGGCATATTCACCTATCACCTGTGATGGCCTCAATTCGTAAGTGTGAGTCTCATGTCAGTTGGATGTGTATAACTTGGAGGAATAATAGAAATGTTTATCCCTCTGATGCAGCCAGTTCCACCTTTGGGGACACCTGGAAAGGGGAAGCTGCTCCACACACTGAGTTGCTTCTAGAAATATCACTTACACAGTGGAGTCAACAAACATCCTGAAGTCCACGGGGGAAAACTGGTCACAACATGGTGATGAGGGGGACATCATGATCCATGTCGACCACAGCAGCTCTGCTCTGCCTTGCAGGGGATCAGCAGTGCCAGTGGTGGCCCCTCGCTCCTCCTCTGCCAGCTGCTATGTTCCAGGAGAGCTTTTTCCTGGGAATCAGAAGGGCAGAACCTCCTGACACAGAGAGGTTGAGCAAATGACTGGAAATCCTACTCCCACTTCTTATAACAAAACAATTACCAGAGATAGCATCCAGAGATAATAGGCCTTCAAGATGATATGCCCATCTCCCTTTATGTATGAATAAACCCCCCAACTACATGAAATAAGTCATGTGGGGTCTCTGGGCTGGTGTTATGCCACTGATATTCTTCCCATCCACTGGGCCTCTAGGAAGCCCCATAAAAGTAGAAACGTGCTTATCCAGATAAGCAGAACACCATCACTGCCGCTGAGCACCGAGACCCCCTCTTTTTCCCTTTCCACATCAACCCCAGAGAGAAGCAAAGGAAGGTGGGTTCTAAAGCAGGAGAGGATGTCTGGTCTGCCAGCCTGTACAGGGGCACTGGCATCCTCTAGGTCACCTTTCTGTAACAGAATGCCCTGAATTTCCTCTGGCAAAATGTTGCCCAACCCACCACCATAGGCTGGTTACACACCATCCACCCTTCCCCTCAGGGTGAGTCTGATGGGTCTCATCCAGTCCCCAAATCCACTTTCCAGGCTGAGTGTGGACTGACTGGGGAGGAGGTGACTCATAGTGACTTGACAGTGTCTGAAGCTCAGGTTTTTTCTGGATGCTGAGAACTGGATATGGCCTTTGAAACTCCTGGCATCCACCCTGCACTCCTGAAGGAAAACCAGCCAAACACCAAGCCAATGGCAAGAAAGGAGGGCAGAGAAACAGAGGAATTCACACCCTCATGACATCATTAGAGTCCCTGCTGAAGCCTTGTCTGAGATTAGCCCTACCCCTAAAACCAACCAACGCACCAACCCACCAGCCATCTTCTTTTAAAACTCCAGTTTAAGTGAAGGGTTCTGGTACTTACAACCAAAAAATTCTTCATTGATATATTCTGGGAGGGGTAAAATATATATATATTATTAATATATGCAAGTTGTCAATACATATTAATATTTATAAATATATAGAGAGGGAGAACTTTATACTGAGGACAAGACCAGGGAGGGGAGAGTGAAGCCAGCCTTTTCCCACCTAACTCAGTGCTGGTCCTGCTCCCTAACCTGAGGGCTGGCGGTACCCTCAGATCCTTTAGGGAAGGTCCAGGGTGCAGTTTAGGAAAAGAAAGGGGCCAAAAGAAAGTTTCCCCAAAATTCAGAGAGGCATGTAAGGCAAGGAGAGAGATGAGATGAGGGATGAACCAAGAGAAATAGACTCCAAATTTCACAGTTTGAAATTGATGCTTTGTCTGAAGTCAGGGTGTTAAAATGTTAGAAACTTCCAAAACACAAGCAGAAAAACAGCAGGGGAAGAGAGCAAAGCACTGGGTATCCCTATCAGGGAGCATGACCATTTGTTTTGTGAAGATTTTTCAAGACTCATATTATGTAATAATTGATCTAATTTCTGTCTAGTAGCACTTTGAGAATGATATAAAACTCTCTGCGGCACTTACAATATGCTGAGAGTTGAATCATAGGTTGAATCAATTGCTGTGTGAGCTGAGCTTGTACTGAGAGCCTGGTAGAGGTTGTTCTGTGTATCAGTGGACTATCTTACAGTTCTCAGATGGGCTTCACCTCTCCTTTACCTTTGGGATATAAAAAAAAGTCTCCTCCTGAATATATCATTGTGCTTTGCATCCAAAAATCATGTGTTATAGCCCTAGGGTACTCATTAGGGCCAGCTGCCAAATATTTCTGGCTTCCAGGCACATGGGAGAATGACTTTCTCTTCCTTTGAACTAAGCCATGGCCACGTGACCTGCTTTGGCTAATGAAATGCAAGTGGAAACAATGGGGAAGCGTAAAAATCCAGTGTACAGTTTGCTGATTTTCTGCCCTCAGGCCCTCTGACAGTCAGTGGTGGAGTGGGGTTGATAGTCTTTTTGAGTCCTCAGGGGCTCTGATGAGGAGCCCACTTCTCCATCTCAGCACAGTGGATGTGTGGCCTCTGCAAGAAGTAAGCCATTGTTGCTTCAGGCACTGAGACATTGGGGTCATTTGTTATGATAGCAGAACCTAATTCATCCTGACTTAGATAAAACTAAAAACATTCCATCAACTGTACTTGAAATTGGGATCAGTTGAGATGTATCCTTGAACCTATAAGAACTCACCATTTTGAGAAATAATGTGAAGGATAATTAAAAAGCAACTCTTAAAGTATTTATCCAGAACTTCAAAATAATTTATAATTTACTCTTAATTTTTCATCTCTGGTATACAGGGTTGCCATAAAGCTCATGGACAATTTAAAATAGTTGTCAAGGTGGGGAGGAGGCAAGACGGTTGACTGGAGCCAGCTTTCTTTTCTTTTCTTTTTTTTTTTTTTTTTTTTTTGAGACAGAGTCTCAAACTGACACCCTCAGTAGAGTGCTATGGCATTACAGCTCACAGCAACCTCAAACTCTTGGACTTAAGCAATTCTCCTGCCTCAGCCTCCCAAGTAGCTGGGACTACAGGCACCTGCCACAACACCTGGCTCTTTCTGAGCCAGATTTCAACAGAAGCTCCCATCCAGAGGGAGAAATGATGGCCAGAACCAACCCAATAAAGCTGAAGGTCTGGAACTGAGCTGAGAGAGAAGATGGATAAGTTCACATCATTCCGGTTGAAGCAAGCTGGGACTCCTAGGAAGCAAATTTCAGGTGCAAAAGCCATCCCAAATAGGATGAGAGTCCATCTCCTCCCTCCTCCAAGAGAATGACTCACTGTGGCTCTCTACAAGCAAGCAGTAAACAAAAGACCTCTTTTTTTAACCCCATGGGAAAGAGTGGCTAAAGGCTGGGACTCCTTCTCCAGAGAGATCTCACTGCAAGCGGGGCAGTCTCTTGCCTGGAATAAAAGTTGAACAAATATTTTCCCTACTTTCTTGAACTCCCAGGTCACCCTTTCCCAACTCATGACTGTCAGGAAGCCTATGCCCTGCAGAATCCAGAGTGTTTGGTGGATTCTAGCTATAGCTGGGCATCTCATGGGCTGGGGGGCAGCTGTGCTGAAACTGTAGCTCTTATAAACGCAGGGAGTTGCAAGGGGAGGGAGACTTGCCCTGTGCCCTGAAAGTGCTTAGTGGGGGACCACACAGCCACACCTCTGACCAGAATGACTTCACTTCCAACATGCAGGGGCTGCACCTCTGACCAGCAATGGCACCCCCGACTGGTGGTGCCACCCCTGACTTTGGTGGCACCCCTGACCCATGGTGACATGCTTGCACTGGGGTCAAATTTGGGAGAGACACCTCCCAATTCTTTAGACCACCAGAGGGAGCCAGATCTCACCCCACAGGGGGTTCCAGGGGAGGAGTGAGGCCAGAACAGAGGTGCAGTCTCTGAGGGAGAGAATCACACACTGTAAGGGAAACCTCTGGCTCAGAACAGATGCAGGTGGAATACTCCCCAATGAACACTGAAGGGAATCAGACTTGAGCTCCTCCTGCCTGCAGGTCACCTGGAATGGAGGCATTGACTCCCCTTTGACTCAGACAGGCGCAAATCCCTGGTGTAATTGGGCATTGGAGGGAACTGGATCTCAGCCCTGTGGGGTTACCAGAGACTGAGTGTGGCTAAGCTGCAAGGTGGGCAAGGAGGTTCTACCCCCCTGGACTAACTCTTGTGCTAAGCAACCCTTTCTGACTCCACTGAGCACTGGAGCAAGTCACACTTGAGCTGCCAGTGGACTCCTGCAATCTGGATGCTGGAGACCTTTTGAACTCTCCCACTTGATCAGCAATTGTGCTGACCCAGACAATTGGCTTGGAACTCTTGACTCAGGCTGGTCACTTGGGACCCTCCAAGGTTGAGCCCTCGTTGTATTGTTGTGGGAGGGTCTGATTTTCCTCTTCCAATTGTTGCTTGTTGGTGGGGAGGGAAGAGATGCCTTAGTTGCTTATATTTCTCCCCAGCTGAGATTTCAGTCCAAAGCCACTGATTCAATAGGATTGGTTAGAGACTAGCTGAATATAAGACAGTCACCTAGCCCCATCACACCAAGCAAGTCCCCAGAATCTCAGGCTGTAGTACTGAATGGGACCTTTGTAAAGCTGTACGGGAAAAGCCAGAGTCCCATCTCTTTGATAAAGGACTGGCTAATTACAACTCCAGGAGCCCTCAATCCAATTCTGCCTTACTAGCTTCTCTAGCCAAACTGAGAAAAATAATCCTGGGGTGTAGCAGCCCATATAGCTTATAGGAAGGGGAAGTGAGAGCAAAGCTCAGAATACTTTGTAAATATAAGAAACACCTGTAACAGCTTGGTAAAATAACACCATGGTGATAAGGACATAGGGAAGGAATTCAGCTCTCCTTAACACAAGAGCTTGTGAGATGAGAACATCAGTGATTGGAAGTCTCTACATCTGTGGTGCAAGTAGCCATGGGATTACATGTATAAGAAGCTGTAGGAGAAGGCAGTAGGGGAGTGCTCATTCTTTCACAGACTCACTATTTTGCTTCCCCTGCTCACAGGGTGTCTGCCCAGGCTCTTCTAAGAAGAATGCTAAGATTTACTTTCTTACTGAGACTGTTTCTCTCCCTCAAAGATGGTTTCTGTCTCTCTCCCTTCTGCTAAAGCAAATAGTCCTCAGGCACCTAAGGGGAGTTGTTCCTGAGCAAGGTAGCACAGTGGTCTGTGTCTGGACAATAGATAAGCTGGGGCTAGAAACCTGGTCAGTCCCAGGCCGCAACAGTGGGGTGAAATCAGGAGAAAATCTCTGGCAACATGAATCATCAGAGTAGATCAACACCCCCAAGGAATGACAAAGGAGACACAACAGAAGATGCTATTCATAAACAAATGGCTGAGATGTCAGAAATCAAGTTCAGAATATGGATGGTAAATAAGATTAATAGAATGGAAGTGAAGTTGGAATTCGAAATCAAGGAGTAATCCAAAAGTTGTCTCAAGAATTCAATGAATTCAAAGACAACATATACAAAGATTTAGACACATTGAGGCTAGAATTTGCAGCCCTCAAAGATATGAGAAATACAGTAGAATCCCTCAGAAACAGAATGGACCAGGCTGAAGAAAGGATCTCTGACATTGAAGACAAAGTTTTTAAACACTCCCAAATGCTCAAAGAAGCAGAGAAGTGGAGAGCAAAAATGGATCATTCTCTGAGAGTTGTGGGACCACTCCAAAAGAGCAAACTTTTGCCTTATAGGAATTCCTGAAGGAGAATAGAATGGTCCTAAGGGAACTGATGCTGTACTCCAAGATATATTGGAGGAGAATTTCCCAAGAATGGCAAGAGATACAGAAATTCAGATAGTAGACAGTTTCAGAACTCCAGCATGATTTAATCCAAATGAAACATCACCTAGACACATGTAATTAACTTTGCCAAAGTTAATATGAAGGAGAAAATTCTGCAAGCAGCCAGACATAAGAAAATAATAAACCTACAAGGGGAAGAATATTAGAATGACTACAGATCTCTCAGCTGAAACTTTCCAAGCAGAAGAGGATGGTCATTGACTTCTCCTAAAACAAAACAACTTTCAGACTAGGATCCTGTATCCAGCTAAACTGAGTTTCATTTATGATGGCAAAATAAAATACTTTAATGACATATACATGTTGAAAAAATTTGCCATAACTAAACCAGCTCTCCAGGATATTCTCAGACCCATCCTCCACAATGACCAGCACAATGCTCTACCACCAAAGTAAACTCATCAGAAATTTTTGAAGGAAATCCAACTTCCACAGTGGTGAAAGGATTAAAAATGTCCACTGGACATTTGAAAACCTTGACACCAGGGCAGCACCGTGGCTTAAAGGAGTGGGGCACCAGCCCTATATGCTGGAGGTGGTGGGTTCAAACCCAGCCCTGGCAAAAAAAAAAAAAAAAAAAAAAAGAAAAGAACCTTGTTTGACACCTAAAACATTACAAAGGTTTATCAATGCTCTCAATGTGAATGGTTTAAATTGTCCTCTAAAGAGGCACAGGTTGGCTGATTTGATACATAAACTCAGACCAGATATCTGCTGCATACAAGAATCTCATCTTAACTTAAAAGATAAAAATAGACTCAGGGTGAAAGGATGAACATCTATAATTCAGGAAAATGGAAATCAGAAAAAAGTAAGTATTGCAACATTATTCACCAATACAATAGGATTTAAACCAACAAAGGTAAGAAAAGATAAAGATACTCACTTCTTATTTGTCAAAGGAAACACTCAACATGAAGAGATTTCTATTATTAACATTTTGAACCCAAACAGAATGCTTCTCAATTTATAAAGAAAACCCTACCAGACATGAACAATTTGATATCTTCCTGCACCATAATAGTGTGAGATTTTAACACCCCTTTGGCAGTGTTGGATAGATCCTCCAAGAATAAATAAAACAAATAAATATTGGACTTAAACTTGACCCTACAACAAATGGACTTAACAGACATCTACAGAACATTTCATCCTAATAAAACTGAATACAAATTCTTCTCATCATCCCATGGAACATCCTGCAAAATTGATTACATCTTAGGTCACAAGTCTAACCTCAGCAAATTTAAAAGAATAGAAATTATTTTGTATATTTTCTTGGACCATCACAAAATAAAAGTTGAATTCAATAACAACAGGAATCTTCATACTCATATAAAGACATGGAAACTAAATAATCTTATGCTCAATGATGGCTGGGTCATAGACGAGATTAAGAAGAAAATTACCAAATTTTTGGAAGAAAACAGAAATGAAGACACAAATTATCAGAACCTATGGGATACTACAAAGGCAATCCTAAAAGGGAAATTTATAGTGTTGCAAGCCTTCCTCAAGAGAATGACAAGAGAGGAAGTTAACAATTTAATAGGACATCTCAAGCAACTGAAAAAGGAAGAACATTCCAACCCCAAACCCAGCAGAAGAAAAGAAATAACCAAAATGAGAGCAGAATTAAATGAAATGGAAAACAAAAGAATCATTCAAAAGATCAATGAATCAAAAAGTTGGTTTTTTCAAAATATTAACAAAATTGAGAAACCTTTGGCTAACCTAACCAGAAACTAAAGGCTAAATAGCAATAGACACCTCAGAAATTTACACAATCCTTAATGAATACTATAAAGAAACTCTATTCTCAGAAATATGAAAATCTGAAGGAAACAGACCAATACCTGGAAGCATGCCACCTTCCTAGGCTCAGCCAGAAAGAATCGGAAATGTTGAATAAACCTATATCAAGTACTGAAATAGCATCGACTATACAAAATCTCCCCAAAAGGAAAAGTTCAGGACCAGATGGTTTCACATCAGAATTCTACCAAACTTTTAAAGAGAAACTAGTATCTATATTACATAATCTTTTCCAAAACATAAAAAAGAAGGAGTATTTCCCAACACACTCTATAAAGCAAATATCACCCTGATCCCCAAACTAGGAAAAGCCCCAACAAGGAAAGAAAATTACAGACCAATATCTTTAATGCATATAGATGCAAAAATATTCAATAAGATCCTAAGAAACAGAATCCAACAACACATCAAACAAATTAAACAAACAAACACATCCAAAAAACCCTAAGTGGATTTTATCCCAGGGTCTCAAGGTTGGTTCAACATACCTAAATCTATAAATATAATACATCACATAAACAAAATAAAAAACAAAGACCATATGATTCTCTCAATTGATGCAGAATAAGCTTTTGATAATATCCAGTATCCTTTTATGATCAAAACACTTAAGAAAATAGGTACATTTAGAAGGGACATTTCCTAAACCAATAGAGGCCATCTATAGCAAACTCACAGCCAATATCATATGGAATGGGGTACAACTGAAAACATTTCCACTCGGATCAGGTAGTAGGCAAAGATGCCCACTTTGCTATTTAACATTGTAATGGAAACCTTAGCCTCGCAATTAAGCAGGAGAAGGTGATCAGGATATCCAAATAGGGTCAGAGGAGATCAAACTTTCACTCTTTGAAGATGATATGATTTCATACCTGGAAAACCCTAGGGATTCAACTTCAAAACTCTTAGAAGTGATCAAGGTATATAGCAGTGTCTCAAGATACAAATCAATACTCACAAATTAGTAACTTTTATACATACCAACAATAGTCAAGCTGAAAAAACAGTCAAGGACTCTATTCCTTTTACAGTAGTCCCAAAGAAGATGAAATATTTTTTGGAATTTACCTAACAAAGGACAGAAAGATCTCCATAGAAAGAACTATGAAACTCTGAGAAAAGAAATAGCTGAAGATGTTAACAAATGGAAAAACATACCATGTTCATGGCCGGGAAGAATCAACATTGTTAACATGTCCATGTTACCCAAAACAACATACAAATTTAGTGTAATCCCTATTAAAGCAACACTGTCATACTTTAAAGATCTAGGAAAAACCAGTACTTTGTTATATGGAATCAGAAAAAACCTTAAATAGCCAAGGCATTACTCAGAAATAAAAATAATTCAGGAGGAATCATGCTACTAGATTTCAAACTATACTATAAATTGATAGTGATCAAAACAGCATGGTACTGGGACAAAAATAGAGAGGTAAATGTATAAAACAGAATAGAGAACCAAGAGATGAATCCAGACACATATCATCATTTGATCTTTGATAAGCCTGTCAAAAACATAAATTGGGAGAAAGATTCCCTATTTAACAAATGGTGCTGGGTGAATTGGCTGGTGACTTGTACAAGACTGAAGACGCCTTTCACCATTAACAAACATTGACTCTTACTGGATAAAAGATTTAAACTTAAGGCATGAAACTATAAAGATTCTTGGTGAGTGTGCAGGGGAGACACTTGAAGAAATTGGCCTAGGAGAATACTTTCTGAGGAGGACTCCCTTGGGCAATTGAAGCAACACCAAAAATACATTACTGGGATCTGACCAAACTAAAATCTTCTGCATAGCCAAGAACACAGTAAGTAAAGCAAGTAGACATCCCTCAGAATGGGAGAAGATATTTGCAGGTTCTGTTTCTGACAAAGGTTTAATAATCAGAATCCACAGATGACTAAAACTTATTAATAAGAAAAAACAAGTGATTCCATTTTATTGTGGGCAAGAGACTTGAACATAATCTTCTCTGAAGAAAACAAGAGCATGGCCCACAGACACATTAAAAAAATGCTCATCATCTTTAATTGTCAGAGAAATGCAAATCAAAACCACTTTGAGATATCATCTAAATCCAGTAAGATTAGCCCACAAAACAAAATCCCCAAACTACAGATGTTAGCATGGATGTGGAGAGAACTTCTGCACTGCTGGTAGGAATGCAAACTAATATATCCCTTCTGGAAAGAAATTTGGAGAACACTTAGGGAACTAAAAGTAGACCTGCCATTCGATCCCACGATTCCTCTAGTAGGTATATATCCAGATGACCAAAAATCACTATACAATGAAGACATTTACATAAGAATGTTTATTGCAGTCCAATTCATAATTGTCAAGTCATGGAAGAAGCCCAAGTGCCCATTTAGCCATGAATGGATTAACAAATTATGGTATATGTACACCGTGGAATATTATGCAGCCATAAAAAAGATGGAGACTTTACCTCTTTTATGTTTACATGGATAGTGCTGAAACATATTCTTCTTAGTAAAGTAACTCAAAAATGGAAACAAAATTATCCAATGTATTCAATACTATTATGAAACCAATATATAATCACCCACACTTTCATACAAAAGATAAAACACAATTATAGTCCAGAAAGAAGGAGAGAAGGGGAGGGGAAGTGTGAGGAGGGGGGTGGACAGGTGGAGGTAAGGTAATTGGGGGGACCTCACCTACTGTGTATATTGCAAGGGTACATGTCAAATATATTAAGAGTAGAGTATAAATGTCTAAACACAGAAATTAAATAAGTGAGGTGAATGCTATGTTAACCAGTTTGATGTAAACATTCCAAATCGTATATAAAAACTTCAGTAATGTACACAGTTATGATCTAATAAATTCAGTATAAATTCAGTAATGTACACAGTTATGATCTAATAAAAAAAGAAAAAAACAGAATTATCAAAAAATAATAAAATAGTTGTCAAATTTAAATTGTGCATGAACTTTATGGACCCCCTGTAATTTGTTAGTAATAGCTCATGAAGTATACATACCTGTGATTTTTATGTGGTTATACTGGATATACTTTGGGGGATTTTACTGTCATATTTATAGTTTTTGACCAACACTTATTGTGGGTCACTTTAATACTCACTAGGTTGCAGCACATGTGGGGTCAATTTAATTCTGACTCCGTGGTGTCCCTCTGGAGCGGCACACAGAGAAACTCGGCTCAAGGTGGTAAGCTATGGAAAGTTCAGTATCCCCTATGTGGAGACTGAGACTCTAGGGAGTGGATTAGCCGCTGTGTGTTGTCCTCGGTGCTGACCCCTCAGTGGTGTCATCAGCTGCAGGGACCAGAGAGGGGACTGTGGCTTCTCCCCGCATTTCCTAGGAGAGAGATCTCTTTTCCCAAACTTCCATAGCCAGAATGGAGGCAAATGACCATTCACAATCCAGTCACTGGCTAGGGTGAAAAATGACATTAAATTGGCACAAGAAAAGAAATTTTGATTACTTCTGCCCACTGAGGAAACAAGTTTGGTGTTTTATATACTGGCATGCAATCTATGATGAACCTGGGATGAGTCATGTGTAGGCCACGACCTTTAGTGGAAGTGGAGCGTGGCGACTAGGAAGGGCTAGAAATGCCGAAACAGAACTGGGACGAGCAGAAAACGCAATGGACACTCGGGTGAACGTGGCGGAGACATGGCCTCGGGGGTAGATAGTGTGTGGAGTAGACAGCATGGTGGGGTAGACAGCGTGGAGGAGGTGGATGGCTGGGAGGGAGATGGGGTCGAGGGCCAAGGATCGAGAGGGTCTGGGGGAGCAGGAGGACACAGGTGAGCAGGTGGGAACGGAGCAGCAGGCCCTCAGGATGGACTGCTGGCCGTCCCGGGACAGCGGTTTTGCCTAGGGTCTCCGGGTGCAGAGGGGCCTGGACACCAACTAGGAGGCGCTAGGGACCGAGGGACGCTGAGGTGGGCACCAGCTCTGGTGCTGGGAAGCACAGTGGGAAGGGCTGGGGGTTGCAACACTCTGAGAAACACGAGGGAACCTTCAAACCGGAGCTGTGAGGAATAAATCACAGAATCCATGACGTTGGGGTTTTGAACCTTGCCCCACAGAGCTGAGTAGCTGTCACTAAATCGTAGGACTTATTTCTTGCAAACAGTGGAACCGGATGTCAAAGCAATGACACACAAAACCAGAAAAACTTGCAGACTATAAACAAAGTGGACTTTTGTGTTATTTTGCTCTCTCAAGCCCTCGGGTGTCCATCCTAAGGAAAGACTCCAGGACTGTATCCCCCCTCCCCTTTCCTTTGCATCTTTCCGGGCAGTGTTTTGTGGGACCCAGCAGGTCTAGACTTAACACGGAAGAGCACAAACTCTCTAAATTAAAGGACTTATTCAGGATTGAGCAGATTCTCTTTCTCAAGAGAAAATAGATCCATTTCCACACAGAGTGAAAGGAAATGTGGCATGATTTCAAATGGAATTACAAATTCCTGTATTATCCCAAAATAAAGCTTGGGCAGAATATATTTTCTTGTGTAAAGAAGTGATCATTTGGGAGGGAGGTGGACCCATTGTGGAAACAATCTGCGAAAATATCACCTCTTAATACTCTTTTCTCAAGGAAGAGGAAGAGACAGAGGCAGAAGACTCTGTAGGCAGATGCGCCCAGCAAGTGTGTCCCTCCCCGCACCACCCCCCATCCTGTGCTCAGTGCTGCCGCCTGCTGGGAAGAGCTGGGAACTCCGAGCACTCAGGAACCACCTGGAGAACCGGCTGTTTCTATGCAAAGAGAAACAAAAAACACTGCCCAGAAGTTTTAGGGCACCCGCGGCTGCAGTAACCAGCCCTCCGACAGCTGGGAACACACCCCTTGTTAGTTTATCCTACAGCCCCGCAAGGCAGTCTCCGGGTATGATACTACCTTTGCTGTGGCATCAGTCCTGGCGACAGAACTTTCCTTTCTCCAGGTCTGGACTTGGTCGTCCTCCATCCCTTCTTAGTTCAGGACTCAATGAAACCATCAGTGGCCACTCGCATGCTCTTGTCCCCTGGGAGGAAGGGACGTGACAAGTTCACAGGCCGCAGCCCAAGTCTCTTCCTGGTCGAGTCTCCTGCTCTGCTCAGGCCACCGAGTGGAAGGGACGTTAGCACCGCCACAGGTGTGGTCAGACTCGGGCTGGGTGGAGCCAGTTCCGGCCCATGCATGGGCAATGCCCCACACCCGATTCTCTCAGAGCATCTCTAGGGCGTGCGGGCCCCATGCTCAGCACTCAGTTGGTCCCGGCCTAGGGTCGGTCTGACACCAGCCGGTGCTCTTCTGGGCCAGGGCCACCTCAGGGATTTCCCCCTGGTCATTAAGGCACAGAAATGCCAAACTGACCTCCACCACTGGTCATTTAGCATCTTGAACAAAATTAATAATGCTTCGGCTTGGTGCCCACAGCTCTGTGGTCAGGGGCTGGCAGGTTTGAGCCCCGCCCGGGCCTGCTAAACAACAATGACAACTCAATCAAAAAATTGCCATAAGATGTCGCAGGTACCTATAGTCCAGCTACTCAGGAGGCTGAGACAAGAGAATCGCTTAGGCCCAAGAGTTGGAGGTTTCTGTGAGCTGTGACACCACAGCTCTCTACCGAGGGTGACATAGGAAGGCTCTGTCTCAACAAACCAAAAATTTAACAATGTTTAGAAGACTAAAACCAGTTGCTGGTAGAATGTGATAGCTTTCCCTGCTGAACAGAAATGTTCTATCATTTACTTAAATAAATTCATAAAGACAACTTTGAAGCAGAAAACAAAGAAAAGGGACATGTAAATTCCACACAATATTGCCCAAACCAGAACACTATCTATTGTTTTAAGAAATAACTGACTTTTCAAAACCTCCACACCATTTATAAATCAAAATCATTTTCCCCTTGGGAACAATCCAGAAAGAATAAAACATTCAAAACACCAAAGTTTCAAAAGACCTGTTGGATTTAAAGACTCACTCTAAGAAAATAACTCCCCAGATTATTTAACTGGCCATGCAGCTCTCCCAGGCTCAGGAGTAAGACACTGTTAAGTATGAAGTGTTGGTGATGGCCCTGGATGTCCAGCCATCTCCTTCTCTGCTCTGCCAAGCATCTTTCCCATTCTGTTTGTTATTTGATTTCGTATGTTCCTCAGACTGTGCTCCCAGCTCTCTAAGACACGAGTGAATTCTGCTCAGACATGAAATTGCACATGAAGGAGAAAGGGAGGCAGAATCCCTGAATCCTGGAGATCCCATTGAAGGCTGTGGAGAGCTGCTCATGCTACTTCCCCATGGACCCCTGCTCAGCCGAGGCCCTGGCCCACGTCACTGGGTTCCTCCACGAACAGAATGACTCAGCAATGACCCCCACTCTGTAAAGGAGACCCCCTTTGTTGTTTGAGTTGGATGCTGGCCATCTGGCTGTGATAGCCCCGCCAGCACTCTGCCCTTGTTTGCCCAGATCCTTCTGAGAGTGTGCAGGCCCCTCAAATTGTGGTCACACTCAGTAGCCAACAACCACACATAGACACACACACACACACACACACACACACACACACACACACACACTGTGCAACCTCCATCAATGACCGTGAGAATATAAATGCCCAGCTCTTGCCTCTGATACAAACCATTCCAAGTAACACTCTTTAGAGCTTCCTTAGAGAGCTGAGCCAAGTTACTGCAGTGGTTTTAATATACATCCAAAATTCTCTGATGCTCCCCACTTCAAAAGGTGGAGACTAATTCTCTTCTTCTTGAATGTCAGCCAGACTTGGTGATCAGGATGCGAGAGAAGATAGGGGAGTGATGCCACTCCCGAGGCTTCCATCCAGCTCTCTCTCAGACCTCACCTTCTGGGGACATACAGTAGTCCTGACATACCTGTTCAACTTTCATGCAGTCCTGGGATCACCTGCCAAAACCAGCTCACAGTCCCTGCAAGTGGCCACTTGGGAGTGTGCCCTCCTGCCCCAGAGAAACCTTTAAATTCCTTCAGCCTCAGCTGACATCATGACCATAACATCATGAAAGGCTTCTGGCCCAAGCCACCCTGGCAAATCACTTATGAAATTCTAACCCACTTATACTCTGAGATGTCATATATATATATAATTTTTTTTTTTTTTTGTAAAGACAGAGTCTCACTTTATCAACCTCAGTAGAGTGCTGTGGCATCACACAGCTTATAGCAACCTCCAACTCTTGGGCTTAGGCGATTCTCTTGCCTCAGCCTCCCGAGTAGCTGGGATTATAGGCGCCCACCACAACACCTGGCTATTTTTTCATTTTGCAGTTCGGCCAAGGCCGGGTTTGAACCTGCCACCTTTGGTATATGGGGCCGGTGCCCTACCCGATGAGCCACAGGTACCGCCCAAGATGTCATATGTATTAAGTGTTGTTTTAAGCCATTATGCTTGGGAAATTTGTTACTCAGAAATAGATGGTTAGTACAATTTCTCACCATGAGTCTTTACTTAATACTGTACCCTTTCTTGCCCTTTTCCCTCCCTAATTATGCTCTCCTATTCATCCCACTATAATTTCCCTGGGAATACTTCCTGATAAATTTCTTTTTTTTTTAAATTGTTTTTATTATTAAATCATAGCTGTGTACATTAGTGCAATCAAGGAGTACAATGTGCTGGTTTCATAAGATTTACTCCAGAATCAAATTCCTCTATGAGAAATGGTTAAAACCTCTGATAGAAGAATCCTAATTCAAATCCTTTTTCCTGACCCAAATTCTCTTCCACTTCAAAAGAATTGTCTCTTCTAGTCCAGTGTTATCCTTTTACCATAATAATTGACCTCAACTCCTTCCTTTACCCTCTAGACCAGTGGTTCTCAACCTGTGCGTTGCAATCATTTTGGGAGTTGAACAACCTTTTCACAGGGGTCACCTAATATCAAATATTTACATTTTGATTCATAACAGTAGCAAAATTGCAGTTATGAAGTAGCAACAAAAATAACTTTATGGCTGGGGATCACCATAACATGAGGAACTGTATTAAAGGGTCATGGCATTAGGAAGGTTGAGAACCACTGCTCTAGATCATGGCAACATCCCTTCCCTGGTTCACGGATGTAGGAACAGGAAGCTGATGTCATGAAACCAAGAAAAGAGAAGGAGGACAATTGTCTCCCCACCAGCACCTTGGTGGGCAATCCCACACATCTTCAGAGTGGCCTGTGGGTGAAGAATGTGGGGTAAGGGATGTCCTGCAAGCTCAGCACAAGCTCAGGTAAGTCCACGGTTGGTGAAGCATTTCTCTGGGCCCTGGGCAAAGTGAACTGTGAACCAGTCAGAGTTGCTTTACAAGAAAACTTCAGGGAGAAGATAGGTTCTACAAAATTCATGCTCTATCAATTTCTATGAGTAAGAAAAATAAAAATACAAATAATCTTGGGTCATGGCCAACATGGAAACTCACCCTTGTGAAGCAATCCCTCTGTGATGACACAGAACGTGCTGCCCTAGAGAAACTGCAGGCAAATGCACATAGCCAGAGATGAAGGAGAGGTCCTAGGGGGAATCTGCTCCTTGCCACTTCCAGCTACCAGAGGAAAATGGCATTTCATGGCTCCTGGCTGTATTATTCTAATTTTCACCATCACCCTGTGGTTATGGTTACCACTCAGTCAGACCATTTAGGCAAATCTCCCCATCTCAGGATCCTTAGCCTAATCACACCTGTGAAGTCCCTTTTGCCACATAGGTAAAATGCTCACAGCTTCTCAGGACAGGCACATTTTGGGGGGCCACAATTCAGACCACCACAGCACCTTTCTGAGCCAAAGGTTCTCAGACATCTTGCTCTTTGTATCAGCAGTTTCAGACACCAAACCAGGAGAGTCATCTCTGCTGGGCAGGAGAGGGCTTCAGTGACTGATCAGTAAAGTTGAGCCTTATAGATAAATAGGAAAACTGGAATTTCAAGGTGGGATACCTTGGGAAACTTGTCCAAAATAAGATCACAGCTCATGTGCCAGCTGTAAGGATTGAGTCACTTAGCTGGCCCTATGAGGAAGGAGAAATATTTCCAGCTCTATTGAGGGATTCTACATCACCTCACCCACATCCCACCCTTTAGACACCTCAGAACCCAGAGAACACCGAGAGTGGCAGCAGCTCTCCTTGGTGAAAACGTGAGGGAAATTCTGGGAGTTTTATAGGTTTTATTCCTCCAAGAATGTACTCAGATACATGGTGTTCCCAGACCCACAGCTCATATCCAGACCCAAGGAATGTACAAAGTCATGTGGTGGGAGCTGAAAAGATCCAGACGTGTGAAAAACACAAAGCAGGGAAGCTGGAATCCCTCTGGATATGAGAGAGAATACAGAAACCTAAGTTTTCACACGTGCATGCATGCACACACACACACACGCGCGCACACACACTACCATTGCACAGAGGCAGAAACCTCCCATGTGGTGTGAACTTTGGGTTCTGAGGAGCCCCTGCTGGAATGAAGGACCAGGTACCCACTGATGTCTGCTGCCAGACAAGTGGGCTCTCTGGGAGGATTCAACTGGATGAGCCAACAAAAAAACAGCTGAAGAAAGTACCTCAGGGGATGTGGGACATGTCAGTGCTTTGGAGTCAAGGATCATAGTTCTTTTACAAGTTAAACACACACACACAAGATCATATGGTAAGGTGCTCTTTGTATCAGCAGTTTCAGATTTTCCTATTGTTTCCAGCCTTAAGTCCTAAAAGTCAGGACCAAAGGAAGGAATTAAGTGTGGTTTAACACACACACACAGGCACTGCTTTTATTTGTGTAAACTGTGTCTATGGGGTTTTATCTAACCTACATTGCCTATGGTAAGAAAGCAGAGACTATTTAAATAAGCTTCCAGGGAAGGAATTAAGATAACAGCTGTTTAGTAAACTGGAAGCGTACAAATAAGACCAGCCATTCTGTCACCCAAAATACAGGAAAGTCTCTCATTAGGACTAGAACCTTTATTTGAAAGCTCCGGCTGTCTCCATTCTTTCTTGGCTTTACCTTAATAACCTACAGTACTGAAGGGAGGAAAAATGGCCAATTAGAACCCCACGCCCACTGCTCCCCATGCCTGCTACTCCCATGGAAATAGGGGAAAGGCCCAGGCAGCTGCCTCCATAGACAGGAAAGTGGCTCTTCGCAGAAATAACAGCAGGTATGTGCAGAGAGGCAACATGGGGTACCCAGAGAGGAAAAAGAGGAGGTGGAAACTCCTAGGAAGCAGGTGATAGGGAGACACAAACAACAAGCCCGGGGTCCACACAGGGAACAGTCGAGCCCAGAGCACTGCATTCACCCTGCTGGTGGAGCAGGCTGAGGCTCAGATTGCAGATGGGTCTGAACAAGACCCATCTAAAATCTGTGCAGAACTATAACACTAGCCAGCAGGCATAGCAGGGAGCAGACAGCAGCTAAGACAGCCAGAACTCTCAAGTGAACCACACTGGTCCTCTGCTGGAGGTAGGGGGAGGTCTGGGACAACTGGAGGCTGCTGTTAGCCATCTCTGGCACTTCTCCCAGAGCACACAGAGGGGGCTGAACTCAGGAGAAGATAGGGGGCACAGCAGGCCCTGAGTTGTGAGGCAGCACACAGCAGCTTTGCTCCAGGCACAGGAAAGGATGCAGTGACCTCTGCATTCTCAAAGCCTCTAAAACTAGCATCAGCCCAACATGCTCAGTGCCCAACCAGTCCTAAAGCCCATCAAGGGGGCCAGCACAGCTGCAAATTGCCACTTACCTTCTAACAGGCATAGGAAGGGGCTCACTGAACTCTGCATTCCCAGGGCCTCTGAAACTAATATCAGCCTACCAAGACCAGCATATGACTGGTCTTTAAGCCCACTGGGCTGGCTGGCAGAGCAAGGAACTGCCAGTTTACTTCCAGCAGGTCCAGGAAGGGACATGGTAGACTCTACATCCCTGGGGCCTCTGAAATTGACATTGGCAGCCAAACAGCCTTAAAATCTGCTGAGCAGCAGGTGGAATGAAGAGCTTCCAATCTATGTTGGCAATTCCAAGAAGGATTGTGGAGATCTCTGTGTTCTGGCAAAGCTGGAGCCTACCCAATGGGCTATCCAAAGAGCTTGAGAGCCTACTGGACAGCAATAAGGCCAGCAGACCAGTGTGCCATTTGCTTGGTCCTGTATTTATCTTCTAGGGCCCCACTGCCTCCTGGCTAATCAAACCCAAACAGAGTATCTCTTACCTTTAACATAGAGATATCCTAACTTTTAGTTTAGAGTTTAAAAAAAAAAAAAAAAAGCAACATGAAAAATAAGAGCAGATCAATTCCTCCAAAGGATTACAATGGAGCTACAGCAGAAAATTGCATCTATAAAGAACCCTGCTGAAATGTCAGAAGTGGAATTCAACACATGCATGGCAAATAAGGTGAATGCAATTGAAGAGAACAGGGGGAAAGATGTTAAAAAACTCTCTCAAGAAATCAGTGAAATTAAAGACATAGTCACCAAGGATCTGGACATAAATAAGAAGGATGTAGTAGAGCTTAAGGAATTGAAAGAGGCATTTGAGGAGGTTCAAAATACACTAGAGAGTCACAACAATAGAGTAGAACATGGAGAAGAAAGAATCTCAGAACTTGAAGACAAGGCATTCAAGCTGACCCAATCATTCAAAGAGGAGGAAAATAAGAGAAAAATAAGAACTCTCCCTTGGAAAGATATGGGACTATACCAAGTGCACTAAAAGATGAATCATAAGAATCCTTGAAAGAGAAGAAGAGTCCTAAAAGCACGGAGGCTTTACTTAAAGACGTCATTGTGGAGAATTACCCAAGCATGGCAGAGACTCAGACATACAGAAATCCAAGAAATCTAAGGTGACTCAATTCAAACAAAGCACCTCCAAAGCACATTGCAATTAGATTTTGACTTGGCCAGAGACAAAATAAGAGAACATTCTGCAACCAGCCAGGCATAAGCAACACCTTACCCATAAGGAAAACATTAGGGTGAGAGTAGACTTTTCAGTGGAAACTTTATAAGTCAGAATAGAATGGTTGCCTGTCTTTAACCTTTTTAAACAAAGCAACTTTCAGTCCAGAATGTTCTATCCTGTTAAACTAAGCTTCATATTCAATGGAGAAATCAGATCTTTTACTAATAAGCAAATATTGAAGAAATTTGTCACTAAAAGATCACCTTTGCAGGCAGTACTCAGACCCATACTAAACACAGACCATCACAATGGATGACCAGCAAAGTAAAGACACCCAGAAATTAAAGGAAAAAGCCTAGCTTTCACAATGACCCAAGGGATAAAATAAAGCAATAGACTCCCATAAAACAAGATGAATAGAACTCTATCATACTTATCAATTTTCTTAAATGTGAATGGCTTGAATTCCCCAATGAAGAGGCCCAGGCTGGCTGACATAAAAAGGCATAAGCCAAGTATGTGTTGAATTCAGGAAACACATCTAACCTCCAAGGACAAAACAAGGTAAAGGATTGAAAACGATATTTCAGGCAAATGGAAATAATAATAAAGCAGGAATTGCCATCTTTTTTGCTGTTACATTGGACTTTAAGTCAACAAAAGTAAAAAAAAAAACAAAGATGGACACTATATATTGGTGAAGGAAACAATACCACAAGAAGACATTTCAGTCCTAAATATCTATGCACCCAACTTAAATGCTCCCAAATATATAAAAAGAACCCTAACTATCAGAACAATATGATTTCCTGCAACACCATAATAAGTAGGGACTTCAACACACCACTGACAGAACTGGAAAGTCCTCCAAGGAAAAACTACACAGAGAAACAAGAGACTTAAACACAACTCTAGAAAAAATAAGCTTAACAGATATATACAGAATATTCCACCCCAATAATACTAAGCACACTTTCTTCTTATCAGCCCATGGATAATTCTCCAAAATTGATCACATCCTAGTACACAAATAAAATCTTGACAAATTTAAAATAATAGAAATAATACTTTGTATCTTCTCAGAACATAATAGGAATAAAAGTAGAACTCAACTCTAATAAAAACCTTCATCCTCACACAAAATCATGGAAACTAAACCACCTGATGCTGAATGAAACTTGAGTGAAAGAGGAGATAAAGATGAAAATCATTAGATTTATCAAACAAAATGACAATGAAGCTACAATCTATTAAAACCTGTAGGTTAATGAAAAAACAGTCCTGGGGGAAAATTTATCGTTTCAAATGCCCACATCCAAAAATCAGAAGAAAGCACAAGTCAACAACCTAATGAATCATCTCAAGGAACTGGAAGAAGAAGAACATAATACCAAACCTGGCAGAAGAAAAGAAATAACTAAAATTAGAGAATTAAATTAAATCAAGAATAAAAGAATTATCCAGAAGATTAATAAAACAAAAAGTTGGTTCTTTGAAAAGGTAAATAAAATTGATAAACTTGTGACCAGATTAACTAGAAACAGAAAAGCAAGATCTCTAATAATCTTAATCAAAAATGAAAAAGGGAAAATAATAACAGATACCACAGAGATATAAAAGATCATCAGTGATTATTACAAAAAACTCTATGCCCAGAAATTTTAAAAAATGGAGGAAATGGACCAATACCTGAAATCTTGCCACTTCTCTAGATTCAACCACCAAGAATTAGATCTCTTGAACAGACCGATATCAAGCACTGAAATTACAAAAATAATTAAAAATCTTCCAACAACAACAACAACAAAAAAGTCCTGGACCAGATGGTTTTACTTCAGAATTCTACCAAACCTTCAAAAGAGGGTTCATACCTGTATTTCAGAAACTGTTCCAAAACATTGAGAAGGAATCAATTCTCCCCAGTTCCTTCTCCTGATACCAAAACTAGTCATGATCCCAACAAATAAAACAAAATTACAGGCCAATATCATTAGAATATTGATGCAAAAATACCCTCCCAAAATACTAACAAACAGAATATAGCTACACATCGAAAAAAATTATACATCACAATTAGGTGGGCATCATCACAGGGATACAAAGCTGGTTCAACGTATGCAAATCCATAAACATAATTCACCACATAAACAGAAGCAAAAAAAAAAAAAAGTGATCCTGTCAATAGATGCAGATAAAGCATTTAACAAAATTCAACATCCTTTTCGGACAAGAATTCTTAAGAAAATAAGCATAGGTGGCACGTTCCTTAAATTGATAGATTCCATCTACAGCTCACAGCTAATACTGAATAGAATAAAACTGAAAGCATTTCCACTTAGAACTGGAACCAGACAAGGATGTCTACTATTGCCACTGCTATTCAACATAGTTCTGGAAGTTCTAGCCAAAGGAATCAGGCAAGAGAAGGAGGTCCAAGTTTTCTAAATGGGGGCAGGGGAAGTCAAACTTTAACTTTTTACTGATAATATGATTTTATGCTTGGAAAACACCAGAGATTCAACCACAAGACTCCTGGAAGTGATCAATAAATACTGTAATGTCTCAGTATACAAAATCAATGTCCATAAATCAGTAAACTTCAGAAAATACCAATAAGTCAAGCTGAGTATCAAATCAAAGACACAATATCCTTCACATTTGCTTCAAAGAAAATGAAATACATGGGAATATACCTAAAAAAGGACATGAAGGACCTCTACAAATAGAATTATGAAACCCTGAGAAAAGAAATAGGAGAAGACATTAACAAATAGAAGAGCATACTATGCTTATGGCTGTTTAAAATGTCTATACTACCCAAAGCAATCTGCAGATTTAATGTAATCCCCATTAAAACACCCACATCATAGTTTGAAGAACTTAAAGAAAAGTCCTTCATTTTATGTGGAACCTGAAAAAAAAAAATAACCAATATAATTCTAATAAATAAAAACAAATCTGGAAGCATCCCATTACCAGACTTCAGGTTATACTACAAGTCTACAGTGATCAAAACAGCCTGGTATTGGCACAAAAATAGAGCAATAGATCTATGGAACAGAAGAGACAATCTAGAGATAAACCTAGCCTCTTATACCATCTGATCTTTGATAACCCAAACAAAACCATACACTGGATAAAAGAATCTCTATTTAATAAATGGTGCTAGGAGAACTGGTCAACCACTTGTAAAAGACTAAAACCGGACCCACTCCTCTCACCAATAAAGATTGACTCTCACTAGATAAAATATTTAAATCTAAAACACAAAATAATAAAAACTCTAAAAGAAAGTGGGAAAAATTCTTGACAAGATCTGCCTTGGGAAAGATTTCATAAAGAAGACCCCATTGGCAATAGGAACAACAACCAAAATAAATACATAGTACATGATTAAGCTAAAAATCTTCTGCACAGCTGAAGACACAACAAATAAAGCAAACAGCCTTCAAAATAGGAAAAGATATTTGCATGTTACAAATCTGACAGAGAACTAATAACCAGAATCTACAGAGAACTCAAACAAATCAGCAAGAAAAGAGCAAACAATCCTGTCTATCACTGGGCAAGAGACATGAACAGAACCTTCTCTGATGAAGGCAGATGAATGGCTAACAAACACACACAAAAAATGCTCATCATCCATAATTATCACAGAAATGCAAATCAAAACCACCCAGAGATATCACCTAATCCCAGTGAGAATGGCCCATATCACAAAGCCTCAAAGCTGAAGATGGTGGTGTGGATGTGGACAGAAGGGAACACTGTTACACTGCTGGTGGGACTGCAAACTAAGATAGCCTCTATGGAAAAAAGAATGGAGAATTGTCAAAGAACTCATATTAGACTTCCCATTTGGTCCCCAAATCTCATTACTAGGTGTCTATCCAGAAGGAAAACAAATTATTTTACCTAAAGACATTTGCACCAGACTATTTATTGCAGCTCAATTTACAATTGCCAAGTCATGGAAACAATCCAAATGCCCATCAACCCATGAATGGATTAACAAACTGTGGCATAGGTATTCCATGGAGTACCATTCAGTCATAAAGAAAGATGGAGACTTTACATCTTTTGTATTTACCTGGATGGAGTTGAACACATTCTTTTTAGCGAAGTATCACAAGAATAGAAAAGCAAATAGCCAATGTACTCAATAATATGAAACTAGTAGATGAACGACTACATGGCCACATGAGAGAAAAACAGAATTAAACTCAAGTGGGGTAGAGGAGCAGGAAGGAGAGTGGAGAAAGGAAGAGGGCGGATGAAAGGGGAAGGATGGAAGGGGAGGAGGAAGAGTATTGGTGAGCTCCCACCTAACAGGCACAATTCACAATGTAGGGGTATATTGCACACTTCCTGGGTGAAGGACTCAATTATAACTTTGACCTTACCTAACAAACTAAACAATGTAACCTAATCACAAGTACTTTTATATTAATGTGAAAATTTAAAAAGTCTGTAAGACTGTTCCATTTTAAAAAGGGATGTGAGGTTTAACAGCCATCTGTTCCTCTAATAATTGTCTACTCAATTTCTTCATGTGAATTTGTGATTAAAAAGAGTCCAGATTCATTTAACCTGAACATCAAGACCCCATTGACTTTAAAGGAGATGAGTTTTTGTTCCAACAGGCTTCGAGATTTTCTTTCTGGTGCTAGGAAAATTTCCCTCCCAGACCCATTGTGGCAGACTGGAACAAAGAGTCTTAAGAATCCATAGGCACATGGCTATGTCAGTAAAGGGAATACAATCTAACCCCAAATCCTTAGCAACTATTTTCCATAGAAAAGTAAGGGATGAAGGAAACCGATCTTGGCCATTTGCTTAAACTCTCACTCTGGCCCTCTATACATGGTCTGTTTGCTGTTTACAGGACCCAGGGCAGGGACACGCAGCCTCAGATGAATTCTCCACAAGGCTCAGAGAGATCAGCATTAAGTTGCACCACAGCCAGCAGGTCTAGTTCTGAAGCTTGCCCTCTTTCTTCTTCAGCCTTAGAGGTCAGGTCATAGTCCCATCGGCATAGTCCCATAGTCCTCTTCCTGCTGAGAGTAAGATGTTCTGGTCCTAACCTGTCATGTAGAGTGGGAATGTCCAGAGAAAGGAGACTGAACGCAATGGCATGGTATATGGTGGGTCCTGAGAGAGCAATTGCTTTCTGGATAAAAAGGGATGGGATTTTTTTTTATAACATTGTCTTTATTTTACAGATGAAGATGCCAAAAAATTAGAGAGGATAAGTAAATTTCTCAAGGTCAATGTTAATGAATGGCAGATGTAAGAGTCCAACTCACACAATATATCTATGAATCTAATATCCTCAAGTGATTCTAAACTATAAACCCTCTTGAAAACAGGTTATATTTTATCCATAGTTCCTTGTACACACAGTAAATTCTAAAGAAAGTCTATATTAAATGAATAATTTAATAACATCTGGCTTTACCAGGAAGTCTTATTCAGTATAAGACATATACGCTATGAGAACTTCTTGGGTTTAATTTGTTCATCTGAAAGGTTTTAAATTGTTTAGGGTAACTTCAAAAGTTCTCTTCAGTTATAAATGCTTTATTCCATTCCCTGTAAGGTATGCATCTCTTTGCATAGAAGTAAGTCCATGCTTTTATTGAAAGACAACTTTCAATGAAGTGGGATCTTTTCAAAGCTTTTCTTTTCGATGACATAGATCTTCTACTTATTCTCACAATCATTGAGATTGAGAGAGATTCAAATGGTGTCATAGTCTCTTCTCTCTCTGAAGTTCATCCAGTTTATCCCAAGATATTTATCAGGATGCCTATTTTTTTTAAGTTCTCCATGGATACTCTTCTAAAAGCATATTGCAGAACAGCATATTATGCCCTGAGTGACTGTTATGCCCACAATCTCCTGTGAGGAAGGTCGACAATCTGTGTTCCACCTTGACTCTGATTATTTGGTGAGTGTCTTCCCCAAAGGGAAGATTTTTAGATGCATAATTGATGACCAGCTTTTCTTGACCAGGATAGTATCAGTGACCAAATGAGTTCATCTTCTTTTGAATTTTTTATTTTTGAAGTATGCATGGAAATGGTTCAGATCATGAAGAGATGTATCAATAATAGAAGGAGGAGTAAAAATAAATAAATAGTTTGGTGGCTATCACAGCACAGGGGAGAATAGGTTCAACAGAGCTTGCTACTACAATGGTGTCTGCCAAGGCCCATACTTGGGCCTAAAGGTTTCATACTTTACAGTTATGAAACTTGCTAGGAGATTTCATGGGAACCCTTCGTGAAGGAATCATAGCTTTTTAGTGACCTGAATTTTTCATATGTCCCCATGAATCTTAACAATAAAACTCCTCATTCTGAGATAACCTGAACCTGGTTAAGGTTTTATAACTGGAAAGAAAATGACTAGCACATAGGGCAGTGCCTAAGGCTCAAGGAGTAGGGCACTGGCCCCATATACTAGGGGTGGTGGGTTCAAACCCAGCTCCAGCCAAAAAAATGCAAAAAAAAAAAAAAAAGAAAGAAAGAAAGAAAATGACTAGTACACATAACCTGCTTCTCTAGTGGAAGAACTCTCATGTGTAAGTAGTCAACTCCTTAATTCTAAGTTAAATGTTTCTATTATTAACTACCATAAATCCTACCTCACATATTCGTTGCACTTTGTGTCAAAGTATAAAATGCGTTGTGTGTGCTCCTAAAAGCAATTACTTTAATAATAACAGCTAATAATACATTTTTGGCTCAAGTTCCAAGCAGATGTTCTTTTAGTATTATATAACTCATTACTCAACCTTTTAGACAGGTTATCTTATTTCTCTAAACCACTTTTCATTTCACACTAAGATTACCACCCTCGGCTTGATTCCCTTTCTTCTACATCCTAAAACACAGGGGCAAGTATCACACATCTATTTGTAACTAATAAGAAAATGTTAGAAACCTCTACAGGCATCAATTTTGTATACTAGAACCAGTGTTGAACTTTTTTTTTTTATTTTTACATATACATGTGTTTATTAGGTTTCCACTTTTTGCCTTCACAGAATTAAGATGGCTTAAAATTTAATAACAATAACAATGTTTAAGATAAGGACTAGAAAAAAAAAACTCATGAAGAATGAACAAAGATAAATGCATTCAGAAAAGAAATCAGATGATTATTGCATCAAAATATTAAGCAATATTAATAATAATGCAAAGAAAGTAAAATTCACCTTGTCAAATAAGAGTATATCTATTACAGAATGCTTTGACTCAGTATGGAGTCATCAATTAACTTCTTATTTTTTTTCAAAGTCTCAAAAAATAGACAACTAATATTTATAAATAAAAGTAAAAGATAATTTCAAAAAACTGATCATACCAAATCTTATAGACAATAGAAAAGAAGAAATATTTCAAAATCATTCTACTTAATCTGGATAGACCTGATATTAAAATTGAAGAAAATATATTGTTCTGAAGGGAAATTACAAACGTATTTCACTTATAAATGAGAATGCAATATCCTAAACAACATATTAACAAGTTGAATTAAAAGTTAGTGTTTAAGTAATGTACTTTGGTCAAAATTAGATCCAATTTATGTGAGAATTAGTCACTATTTTCTTTTGTTGTTTTCTTTCCCTCACCCCCTCCCTCCTTCTCTCTCTGTCTGCTCTCTCCTTCCTCTATGTCCCACTATGTCATTAATTGTTATTAATTGTCCTCATATCAAATTTGAATGCATAGGATTCATACTTCTCCATTTCTGTGACGTTTCACTAAGAATAATGTGTTCCACCTCCATCCAAGTTAGTACAAATGTTGCAAAATCCCCATTTTTAGACAAACTACCCAAAGAGAAAGGATATTTGCATATTTTGAATCAGACAAAAGTTTAATAACCAGGATCTATACAGAACTTCAATTAATCTACAAGAAAAAAACCAACAATCCCATACATCAATGGGGAAGAGAGATGAATAGAATCTTCTCTAAAGACGAGAGACAAATGGCCAGTAAACACATGAAAAAATGCTCATTATTCCTAATTATTAGAGAAATGTAAATTAAAACCACCCTGAGATATCATTCAACTCTAGTGAGAATGGCCTATATCACAAAATCTCAAAATTGCAGATGCTGGCACAGATGTGGAGAGAAAGGAACACTTTCACACTGCTGGTGGGACTGCAAACTAATACAACCTTTTTGGAAGGAAGTATGGAGAAAACTCAAAGCACTCAATCTAGACCTCCTGTTTAATCCTGCAATGCCATTACAGGGTATCTATCCAGAAGAAAAAAAGCTTTTATT
>CAUYON010119124.1:0-23840 GCA_963573935.1 Arctocebus calabarensis
GTCTTGCTTGTTAGCATCATGAATTTGAGAAAGACATTTAAAACCTATATACTTGGGTTTGGCGCCTGTGGCTCAATGGGCTAAGGCACCAGCCATGTACACCTGAGCTGGCGGGTTCGAATCCAGCCTGGGCCCGCCAAACAACAATGACGGCTGCAAGGAAAAAATGGCTGGGCGTTGTGGCGGACGCCTGTAGTCCCAGCTACTTGGGAGGTGGAGGCAGGAGACTCACTTGAGCCCAGGAATTGGAGGTTGCTGTGAGCTGTGATGCCACAGCACTCTATCCAGGGTGACAGCTTGAGGCTCTGTCTCAAAAAAAAAAAAAAAAATTAAGTGAACATAAAAAGTACCTGTAATAGCCAAAATACTCCTAATAAAGAACAAATTAGAAGACTTACGCTAGTTAACTTTAAGGCTTACTATAAAGAACAGTAATTAATCCTATCATTATGAGGATATACAAGTAGGATGAATGGAACAGAAAACTGAGTGCAGAAATAGATCTAGCTGGGCATGGTGGCTCACACCTATAATCCCAGGTGGACTGCCTGAGCTCATGGGTTCAAGACCAGCCTGAGCAAGAGCAAAACTCTTTCTCTAAAACTAGCCCGATGTAGTGTAAACCAGCTACTCAGGACACTGAGGCAAGAGTATCATTTGAGCTGGAGAGTTTGAGGTTACTGTGAGCTATGATGATGCCTCAGCATTCTACACAAGGCAACAGAGTGAGATTCTGTCTCAAATAAACAATCAACGGAAATAGAACTACATATCTACAGCTAACTGAATTTCACCAAAGGTACCAGGATAATTCACAGGGGAAAGAAAAGTCTTTCTAGAACAACTACCTGTTCATAAGGGAAAGAAATGAACCTCAACTAAATAGCAATGGATTCTAGTTATACGAGTGTACACATTTGATACCATTTATTGAACTGTAACACAAGAGGAAAAACACAAATTCCAGGAGAGGGGAAAGTGGGGCTCAGTAAGCCCCACCTAACGGATTCAGTGTAGAGGTATATGGGTAAAGGACCCAAATACAACTCTTTTGTAGCAAAAGTAAATAATGTAACCTAATCGCACGTACCCTAATGGTTTTCAACCTTCCTAATGCCACAGCCCTTTAATATAGTTCCTGTGGGTCGCAACCCCACAGGTTGAGAACTGCTGCTTTATATTAACCTAAAATTTAAAAAATTATAATATAAAAAATAAAGTACAGCTACTTGGGAGGCTGAGGCAAGAGAATCGCTTAAGCCCAAGAGTTTGAGGTTGCTGTGACACCATGGCATTCTACGGAAGGCAACATAGTAAGACTCTGTCTTGAAAAAAATAATAATAAAACATAATATAATGTAAAATATAAAATAAAAATTAGCTTGGTTTTGTGGCACAAGTCTTAGTTACTTGAAAGGAAAAGGCAGGAGGATCATTTGAGCACAGAACTTCAAAGTTGCAGTGAGCTATGTTCCCATAACTTTACCTCAGCCTGATAAAACAGCAAGATCCTGTCTCTTAAAAAAAAAAAAATTAAGCTGCACATTTAAAATAAATGCATTTTAGTCAGGTGTGGTGTAGTCCCATCTACTCAGGAAATTGAGGCAAGAGGGTTGCTTGCAGGATTTCAAGAGTTTGAGACTGTAGTGTGCAATGGTTGCGCCTATGAATAGCCACTGCACTCCAGCTGGGGCAATATAGAAAAATCTAGTCTCTGAAAATAAATAACTATTTGTACACACACACAGAGGGTGCCCAAAAATGCATATACACTTTAAGAAAGAAAATATCTATACTAAAATTATAATATTAAATATACACCAATAACAAAAGATGAATACAAGTCACATTGGACTACTGCAATTCCAAGAGGTGCTCAAAGTGGTTGTCAATAGCATCCAGACACTTCTGATTATAGTGACCAAAGTATCCACTTGTACTGCTGTGCAATACAATGTCCTCCCAAGGTACTGCCAGGGTAGCCGGTTTTTCACAGTAAAGTACATCCTTTTAAGTTCCCCTATAGGTAGAAGTCAAGGGGGTGTTAAGTCAGGAGAATGTAGACGAAACAACCTCCTCATCCTATCCCTGTCCTGGCAAGTTCTCACTGAGGTGGCTTTCAGGTCTCATTGCATATAGTTATATTGGGATGAAACTTTCTGATTTGTATGTTAAGGATACATCACGTGGCTCAGCACCTGTATCTCAAGTGGCTAAGGCTCCAGCCACATACACCAGAGCTAGCAGGTTCGAATCCAGCCTGGGCCCGCCAAACAATAACTACAACCAAAAAATAGCCGGATGTTGTGGTGGGCGCCTGTAGTCTCAGCTACTTGAGAGGCTGAGGCAGGGGAATCACTTAAGCCCAGGAGTTGGAAGTTGCTGTGAGCTGTGATACCATGGCACTCTACCCAGGGAGTCAGCTTGAGGCTCTGTCTCAAAAAATAAATAAATAAACAAATGCATCATGTGTTTATTGTCATGACTCCTGTCTCACATGCACATCGTTTGGTAAACTACTGTGGCAAGCATGTAAGCTATTCCAACACCATAGCAGAAGCAGGACTTGCTGCTGTGTGAGGCCTCCCAGATCTTCCCCTGTGCACCGTCACACACAGTACCATGCATCTTAAACTTACACGAATGTGTGCAAGTTGTTAGGCATATTGGAGATTCTACTGCAGACTACATTCTTGTACTTCCACAATGTTCTCGAATTTCAATGGCCACTCCAAAATGGTCTTGCACTCTTCGAACAACAACTGTCCTGCCTATCACATGGTGATGCTAGCATTCGATTAATGCCATCTTTTGAGCAAATGTCATACTACACATTGCTACCATGATTCAGTTCAACTTCCAAAGCAAAACTAGATAACATCACTTAACATATATATATTTTTTGGCACCCCAGTATATATAGATATGTGTGTGTGCATGCACATTTTATTGTAAGTAAACTATAACTGGAAAAGAAAAAAAAAAGGCTCCCAGAAAGGAGAAAGAAAGAAAGACAGAACACAGGAAGGGACGGAGGGAGGGAAGAAGGGAGAGAGATGAGGGAGGAAGCAAAGGATCATAATTAGTTATTTGAGGGATGGAAAATCACCCAAGTCAAACATCACTGGTGTCCCCAGTAGGCTGCAGTAAACTGCTCTCATCAGGGACCATACTGTGCCAAGGATCACCCCAGCACCTTGAGGCTATCTGAGCATGCTCCCAGCACAATCTGTCCTGCGGAGATGGCCCAGCTATCAAGCTGTCCTCTTTGCTGAAAAAGGCACTCTACGGGGCTATGGCCTGTCTGCCTGAGCCCTGCACAGTCCTCTGAGTCTGGACACAATCCCTTTGAGGTTATCTGAATACTCTGCTTACCAAGCAACTTTGTGATGCCAAGTTGCCCTTGAGGGTAGATTTTTTTTTTTTTTTTTGCAGTTTTGGCTGGGGCTGGGTTTGAACCCTCTACCTCTAGTGTATGGGCCAGCGCCTACTCCTTTGAGCCACAGGTGCTGCCCTTTTTTTTTTTTTTTTGGAGGGTAGATTTCTTTCTCTGAGAGAGAAATAATATTTAGTTAGCCAGGCGGTTTTCTTTCACAATGTAAATCAATAAATTGATGTTTGATTTCAAATTTTAAAAATGATTTGTGTTTCAGAGAGTAGCAAGAAACATGACACAGGGAAGAGTGAAGGGCCTCCAGTCCTGGGGAAAAGGCCCTAGGATGTGGCCTCCAGGTCACAATACCCTGAGCAATGAATACTCGTCTCCTTGTCCAAAGGCACTCAGTACTCTGTAGGGTGTGGGTGACAAAGCATGAATGCTGTGGAAGTTCAAACAGCAGACATTGTTCCACACCATTCTCTCAACACGTGCTACGTGCCAAACTCTGTGCCACACTTAGCATGTAATGATTCTTCAGAGGCAGTTTTGTGCTCCACGATGCTCACTGTTCGTCTAGGCCATAGACTAACATGCAAACAGAGAACTGGAATGGACTGTGGTAGTCATTAAAACGGAGGGTGTCATGAGTTTCACCAATCTGAGGTCTCTGCATGAGACTGACAGGGGCAAGGGGAGCTCTGCGGAAGAGGGAAGGCAATGGTCTTGAATGGTCAAACTGGGACCATTCCAGAGAGCAATTCCTCAGCATTGCTCCTAGAGGAAAGGTGCAGAGATACACAGACCAAGGAGGGGCTGGGTTTGACCAGAGAAGTCCTCCTTGTGAGAGCACAACAGAAACTGAGGCTGAGGAGCATCTAGCTGGAGAGAAAGGGGACAACTCAAAGATTTTCTAGAGGAGACAACACATGTCCTGAATGATGGGAAGAACTTGGACACATACAGATAAGAAGGTATGGTTGGAGCTTTCTGAATGTGTTAAGCTGGTCAATGACCTCCCCAAAGATGTCCATGTCTGTGAATGGACATGATCAAAGGAACTTTGAAGATATAACTAAGGATCTTGAGATGAGAGATTATTCTTTTTTTTTTTATAGAGACAGAGTCTCACTTAATCGCCCCCAGTAGAGTGCTGTGGCATCACAGCTCACAGCAACCTCCAACTTTTGGGCTTAATTCTCTTGTCTCAGCCTCCCAAGTAGCTGGGACTACAGGCACCCGCCACAACACTCAGCTATTTTTCTGTTCTGCAGTTCACTGAAGCTGAGTTTGAACCCACCACCTTCGGTATACGGGGCCAGCGCCCTATTGGATGAGCCACAGGTGCCCTCCCCTTCGAGAGATTCTTTGTTATTCATATGGACCTCATATACAAGGGTCCTTATAGGAGAGAGACAGGAGATCAGAGTGAGTGCTAGAAGTGACAAGGGCAGAAAAAAATCTAAAACAACACAAGGAAGGGGCCACAATCAAAAGCAATGCAGGCAACTATAAAAGTTGGAGAGGCAAGGAGATTCTCCTGAAGCCTCCAGAACACAGCCCTGAAGATACCTTGATTTTAGCTCTGGGAGACTCATTCCAGACATCCAACCTTCAGAATTCCAAGATGATAAATATGTGTTGTTTTTAGCCACTAGATTTGTACAGTGTGTTATAGCAGCAATCAAAACTGTTAGTAGGGCTCGGCACCTGTGGCTCAACAGGCTAAGGTGCCAGCCACGTACACCTGAGCTGGTGGGTTCAAATCCAGCCCAGGCCCACCAAGCCACAATGATGGCTGCAACCAAAAAATGGCAAGGTGTTGTGGCGGGCAACTATAGTCCTAGCTACTTGGGAGGTGGAGGCAAAGGACTCGCTTGAGCCCAGGAATTGGAGGTTGCTGTGAGCTGTGATGCCACACACTCTATACAGGTTGACAGTTTGAGGCTCTGTCTCAAAAAAAAAAGTAGTAGTAATAGTAGTAGTAGTAGTAGTATACTGTACAATCAGTGAAAACACAGTTCACACTTCCCGTCTATATAACTTCCCTCTGTCCATCCCAGGTAAATACATTTCCCTCTGGAGATTTCACTTCATCAAAAATGGCTGGAACACATATACATGTTTGCCAATGTGGTTGCATTAACTGCTCCTTCATTCATTCACTCACTCACTCAGCAAGTGACAGAAATGGAGCTAGCATGATTCATTTCTGCATCTCTGCTCTCAAAGAGCCCAGAATGTAGTGAAGGATACAGACGTGTCAACAGGCAATCGGGAGATAAAGGCTTTGATGGATGCTGGCAAGAACATGGAGGAGAGCTAACTAAACCAGAATGTTCCAGCACAATTGGTCTTAACTGGGCAGATCAGTATGAGGAAGGGGATCCAAGCAAATGGAACTACATTTACCAGAACGGAGCAAGAGCAGACAGAGGGACCACTGACTCACTGGGGGTAGCCAGAACAGAGACCAGGGCTGGGATGGCTGGTTCCTGATGACAAAGTGGAGACAATTGCTTCACAGTAGCTTTTTGAGCCCCTTCTTGATCAAATAAGAGAGCCAATGGCTACAAAAGGTTCATGGCCAAGAAGGGTAAGGGTTCTAGGCAAACGCTCCCTAGTGGAAGCATAACCTGCACCTACTGTTCAACACCACAGAGAGAAGCCCCAGGTAGGAAAGTAACTTCCACTGCTAGTTCCACTCCCACACAGCCCACTGTGTTTATTTCTCACCATCACACCCATGTCAAGAGGCAAAAAAGTCTCTTCATTGTCACCTTCAGTTAAAACAGAAGGAGATACCTGCCCTCGAACTAGCCCAACTTTCCAAGCTGATTCCTGATCTGAGAGATTCCCAGATGGCTGGTATTCCAAATGATAATGAGTGAGGCCGATTGAATATCATATCTGTGTGCAGAAAATAGCCACAGCTTGAGAATACGGCATTACACGTAGTTACTGGATGATGTCTGCTCAAAAGGGTGAGAAAATCTGGAGATGGAAAGAAGATGGAGAGGCAGGAAAGGGGAGCGAAATGGAGGAAAGACAAAGCAGAAAGGATAGACATGGAGAGGAGGAGCAAGAGAGCATCTGCCCTTTGTACAAAGGATGAGTAAAGACCAGACTTTCCAAGACTCTAGAGCTTTCTAGGACACCTGACCTCAGAGAAAAAGATCAGGGCCTCAGGGTCACAGAGGCAGGTGCACCGGCTCATGCCTATAATCCTAGCACTCTACGCCAAGGCAGGTAGATTGCTTAAGCTCAGGAGTTTGAGACCAGCCTGAGTAAGAGCAAGACCCTGCCTCTACTAAAAATAGAAAAACTAGCCAGGTGTTGTGGTGGGCTAGTCTCAGCTACTCAGGAGGCTGAGGCAGAAAGATTGCTTGAGCCCCAGAGTTTGAGGTTGCTGTGAGTTAGGCTGATGCCATGGCATTCTAGCTTGAGCAACAGAGCAAAACAACAATGGAAAAAATAAATAAATAAGGGCTAAAGTAGAGGAAGCCTGAAGGCCACAGAGACAGAACAGCCCTTGTGGCCGGGGATCGAACCCCTCTAAACCCACTGACGTCACACCTGACACAGGTCCAGGCTGGGACTTGTGTGTCAGCAGAACACCTAAGGGTGTTCTAAATACCAAGGGGAAGATGGTGCAAACAATTTTTTTTAATTGTTTCTACATAAGTGCTAGGACTCTGAAGTCTCTGAAGCAACGTTTTTTTCCTCTCAGCAATCAGAAATAAATAAAAGGAGAACTCTCTGTACTTAGTAAATCTGTGCTGGTGTGGGCCCACACAAGGCAGAACATGGCAGAAGGGGTGGGCAGCATGAACAAGAGCTTCAGCCGGTTCCAGATGGTGCAGGAGGGGGGCTGTAGCCAAGAAGGTAGAATGCAAACCATGAGAGGGGACTGCTCCACAGAAAACCACAGGAGCAACATGTGGGCAGAGTCAGACATTTGTGGCTCAAAAGGACAGAGGCCCTCTGCAGAGGGCTGAGGCTGGCATCTGTCATGGGTGACCCGACTCAGCAGTGGTTACTCCAGACATGGAGGCTGCTGGCCAGGCGAGGCTGGGTGTGTGGAGCATGAGTGGAGCACGCACAGGCGAGAGAGCTAAGCTCTGGCTCCACTACTCATTGGACATGCAACTGAGCACCAGTCACTTCCTGGGTTGGATCCATTTCCTCATGTTGAAATGGATAGAGGAGGGGGTAAAACCTAAGACCTGTACAAGTATCACTGTTGGACCAGAGGGTCCTGACAACCCTCTACCCAAACTCTACCAAAAGATGTTTCTAGCACTTCTAACCTTAAAGTATTTGCCATCTTTCCTCTAACTTTATTAGTCACTGACGTTTCTTACTGAGCCAGGAAGTGACCTTGCAAGGGAGCACCCTCTAGAGTTTCCAAGAAAGACTCACTAAGTTGGATATAAGCAGAATGAAGCCTCAGGAAATCTCCTTGTACACATACAAGACTGGGACCAGGGACTTGGTAGGTTTTTCTGGCTAAGGAACCACTAGAGACCCATCTTGCCCCATGGCCACATGTTCAGGGCTGTCCCACCAATTAAGAATTCATCTTCCCCAAATTACCCAAACCTTATTTGACTCTTGTACCCTGAAAACCTTGCTTCAGTTAGGCTGATACCACTAACTTATTAAGGGCCAACAGGTAAGTGGCTATTGTGTTGTCAACCCATAAGAAATGATGGTGGAACTTCAGGCCCCACAAGAAAGGGAAGGGAATACCTTAGGCATGGGGATCGAGAGGGTATGTTTAAGGTCCTCTCAATGGGTCTCTGCTGTGTAACAGCTCAGGCAGCTGCTGCCTCCAACACTGACGTTCTGCAAAGTTGGGGTTGGGGCTGGAGTGTGAGGCCTTAAAGATACTGCAGGCTGGCTCACTCTTCCCTGTCTGAGTTTCTATTTCTAAATACCCAAAGAGATTTGCTTGCCCCCCTCAGACGAAGTGAAGAGGTTTCCTACATTAGAAGAAACTAAGAAATTCACACAATACAAGAGATCAGAATGAAGGAATAATGATTGATTGGAGAAGCTGGAGGGAGAAGGGCAGCGACTGGAGTTTTGGGAAGAAATGTCAATTCACCAAAAGTTTGCAACATCCATTCCTGCTTGATAGAGCTGGCTAATGAAGTGGCTCCTGTCACAGTTACTGTTTTAGTTCTGCTTTCAAAAGGAAGCATTTTTAAATAGCTGTATTGAGATACAGTTCATATAAAATTCATTTAAAGTATATAGTTCAAGGCCAGGCACAGTGGCTCACGCCTATAATCCTAGCACTCTGGGAGGCCTAGGCGGGTGAATTGCCTGAGCTCACAGGTTCCAAACTAGCCTGAGCAAGAGTGAGATCCTTGTCTCTAAAATAAAAAACAAACAAACAAACAGGCATTGTGGCGGGCACCTGTAGTCCCGGCTACTTGGGAGGCTTAGACAAGAGAATCTCTTGAGCCCAAGAATTTGAGGTTGCTATGAGCTATGACACCGGGGCACTCTACCACAGGCAACAAATGAGACTGTCTCAAAAATATACAGTTCAGTGATTTTTAGGATATTCCCAGAATTGTGTGACTATCACCTCTATCTAATTTATAACATTTCATTACCCTCTAAAAGAAGCCCCTTCTCATCAGCAATCAATCCCCATTTTCCCTCTACCCACCTCATAGTCCCTGGCAACCACTAATCTACTTTCTGTCTCTAGAGATTCAAGCATAGCATTTTGCCCCTTTACGTACTTTTCCTACAATTAAGGCACACCATCAACATATGGCAATGATGTCTTAATCGAGAGCTCACAACACATACACAAATGGCCAATACAAACGTGAAGAGATGTTCATTTTCACTAATTATTAGAGAAATTCAAATCAATAATTATGAGATCCCACCCTATGCCCATTAGGGTGGCTACTATCAAAAAAACAGAAAACAAGCATTGGCTTATAGAGAAATTGGAACCCTTGTGCACCGTTGGTGGGAATGTAAAACTGTGTGGCTGCTGTGAAAAACACTGTGGTGACTCCTCAGAAAATTAAAAATATCCGGGAAGCCAAGGCAGGTGGATTGCTTTAGCTCAGGAGTTTGAGACCAGCCTGAGCAAGAGTAGGATGCTGTCTCTAAACCTAGCCGGGTGTTGTGGCAGATGCCTGTAGTCTTAGCTACTCAGGAGGCTAAAGCAAAAGGATCGCTTAAGCCCAAGAGTTTGAGGTTGCTGTGAGCTGTGATGCCACAGCACTCTACGCAGGGCACCAGAGTGAGACTATGTCTCAAAAAAATGAAAACATTAAATAAAAAAATAAAAATAAAACTATCATATGATCAGCAACTTCAGTTCTTGGGATATGCCCAAAGAATTAAAATCAGGGCCTCTAAGAGATTTGTATACCCAAGTTCATAGCGGCATTATTCTCAATAGCCAAAAGGTGGAACTAACCACCTGTCCCATGTGGATGAATAAATAAAATGTGGGTATATACACACAATGGAGTATTTTTCAGGCTTAAAAATTGAAGAAATCCTCACACATGCTATAACCTAGATGAACCTTAAGGACATGATAAGTGAGATACACCAGTCACAAAAAGAAAAAGGCTTTTTCTTTTCTTTCTCCTTTCCCTCTCTCCCTCCCTCCCTTTCTCTTTCTTTCTCACTGTTTCCTTGGGTTGAGTGCCCTAGCATCATAGCTCACAGCAACCTCAAACTCCTAGGCTCAAGCAATCCTTCTTGCCTCAGTCTCCCGAGTAGCTGGGACTATAAGGTACCCGCCACAATACCTGGCTATTTTTTTTTTTTTTTTTAGTAGAGACTGGGTCTCGCTGTTGCTCAGGCTGATCTCAAACTCCCTAGCTCAAGCCATCCACCCATGTTGGCCTCCCAGGGTGCTAAGATTACAGGCCTCAGCCACCACACCCAGCCTCTTTTCTCTCTTTTAAAAATAAAAATATAACTCTTTATTAAACACCTGAGTGTAGGAAACATTAACAAATGCTTGTAAAATATATATATTATGGACAGCCTATGCTTTAAAAAAATGAACACTCAAGTGCAACTTGTTCTTTTCTCATTAACACTTGACTATTATACAAACAGACTTAATCGGTAATTTCTGTACAATCACATTTACCAATTGCTTAAGTGTAAAGAAGAATGCCAAGCACATAATATACGTTAATTCACACCTTTTTTCTGATAATATGAAGTAGATCTTAAAATGCACCCCATTTCACAGAATTAGGTAGAACTGAAGCTCAGAGATATTTAGTGACTTGCCCAAAGCCACGAAGCTGGTGTCAGGGTTGAGACCCAATCTAGTCTTCTGATTCCAGATGTGGTGCTATTTCCACGAAAGGACAATCACTCTCAAGAAACATGAAAACATGGCTCGGCGCCAGTGGCTCAACAGGCTAAGGCGCCAGCCACGTACATCTGAGCTGGCGGGTTCGAATCCAGCCTGGGCCCGCCAAACAACAATGACAGCTGCAACCAAAAACTGGCCGGGCATTGTGGCAGGTGCCTGTAGTCCCAGCTACTTGGGAGGCAGAAGCAAGAGACTCACTTGAGCCCAGGAATTGGAGGTTGCTGTGAGCTGTGATGCCATGGCACTCTATCCAAGGTGACAGCTTGAGGAGAAAGAAAAAAAGAAAAGAAAGAGAGAGAGAGAGAAAGAAAGAAAGAGAGGAAGAAAGAGAGAGAGAGAAAGAAAGAAAGAAGAAAGGAGGGAGGGAGGGGAAAAAAGGAAGGAAGGAAAGAAGGAAGAAAGGAAGGAAGGAAGGAAAAGGCATCCATTCTCCCATCAGTTTAGGGGCCTTGTCGCAGCCCCTATGGCCCTGGTCTCGATTGCCGCAGGAAGGAACCAGGCGGAACTCGGATTAGAAGTACAAACTTGCAGGAGGCGGGCTAACCCTGATTGCAGGGCAGCCCCGAGCAACCTCCGCAGTAGCCTTTTATTGAGATGGCACAAGACAGGTGAGGGGAGTATTAGACATGACTACGTAAGGATAGCCAAGGGCTCGGGCTATTTCTCTGCAATGAGCACCTGCGGACGAATTGCCCGGGGGTCCGCCCCCCTAGCTGCAAATCATCTTACTCAGAGGTCATCTGGCTCTTGGTGTCCTCTACAGGGCCTGTTTAAACAAATCTATTTTGGAAAAATCTTTTTTTCTTGGCATTCTCTACCAATAGTTTACAAATTGTCTTCCAATAATAATTTGGGTTTTTTTCTCACGATGTTGCCTGCAAGTTCTGTGGTGTCAGCATAGCTCACTGCAACCTCAAATTCCTGGGCTCATGTGATTCTCCTAACTCAGCCTTCCACCAAGAATAATTTTCATTTTAAAGCCTACATTCTTTACTACAAGAAGCCCTTTAAATAATTCAGTTAAGCATTTGTTTTAACAGAATGTGGTTTTTAGAGCAGAGGCAGATAAGTTCTTAGCCAAGTCTTGCATCTTTCAAGGCCTCTACTGTAAAATTGGACAACAGTGAAGTGCTATAGACCAGAAATAAGGCAAACCCATGCCTTTTATATTGCTTCTCCAAGTCATAGATTCTACCTCCATCACTGTCTCTACAAGATGTTTCTCATTCATTTTGAAATATGAAAATCATGCTTTGGCAATATGGTTTAGCAGGAAGGCTATCTGAAGTAAACCCCTCCTTCAGGCCAGGCTTCCAACACCCAGGGTTAGTGTTCTGGGACTCTACACTCAACATTGTTGGTTGATTAGGCTAAGACTGGTAATCAAAAACACATTTGGACACAGACTGAACAGATCTTCACTGAGTCTTAACAGGTCCCTTGAATATAAGGAATTATAATTGGCAAGGCTAAGGATGGCACTTTCTTGCCTCACGTGTGAACTGGAAGCAGGACAGCCAGTCTGCACGGAGCACATAGTGAATGAAGCAAGTAGAGCAAGAAATTGCCTGGCTTCTTGATGGCTTTCCAGTTCCTACTTTAAGTCCTTTCCTGAGACACAGTGGTATTCCTGGCCTTAGATCTCATGATACAACACTAAATCTTTTAAATATTTTTCCTTCTCTGGGAGGCCAAGGCAGGCAGATTACTTGAACTCAGGAGTTCTAGACCAGCCTGAGCAAAAGCAAGAACCCATCTCTAAAACTAGCTGGGCATTGTGGTGGGCTCCAGTGTTCCCAACTATTTGGGAGGCTGAGGCAAGAGAACTGCTCAAACCAGAGTTTGAGGTTGCTGTAAGCTATAACACCATGGCATTCTACCAAGGGTCACAAAGTGAGACTCTCTCTCTCAAAAAAAAATTGTTTTTTCTCTTTGTTTTAAACTATTTCCAGATGATTTCAGTATATATAATAACTGAATCCTAACTAACACAGTTTTAAACTCAATTCTTTATGACTTGTATGACCAATATAGTCATTTTCCCCATCATAGGCAGATTCAAAAAAGAGAAAAGGACTCAACGGCTGTAGCTCAGTGAGTAGGGCACCAGCCACATACACCAAGGCTGGAAAGTTTAAGCCCAGCCAGGACCTGCTAAAACAACAATGACAACCCCAACCAAAAATGAGCAGGGCGTTGTGGCGGGCACCTGTAGTCCCAGCTACTTGGGAGGCTGAGGCAAAAGAATCACTTAAGCCCAAGAGTTTGAGGTTGTTGAGCCTATGAGCTGTGATGTCGCAGCATTCTACCAAAGGCAATATAGTGAGACTCTGTCTCAAAAAAAAAAAAAAAAAAGAAAAGAAAAGAATCTCCAGCCAAGTGTCACCCACATGCCTGAAGAGAAAAGCTCTCTAAACCATTAGAACCAAAAATGGGCCCCCATCCTCCCATGCTTCTCTAGAAATTGTGCAACAGTAAAATATATGAAATATAATATGGTTGGCTAAGAGAAGCCAAATGTTAAACTACAGTGATGATATTTAAATCCATTCAACTTTAATATTGCATCTATCTATAAAAATGAAAACAGGCCAGGTACAGGTGGCTCATACCTATAATCCTAGCACTCTGGGAAGCTGAGGCAAGAGGAGTTTGAGGTTGCTATGAGCTATGATGACACCACAGTACTCCACCTAGGGTGACAGAGTGAGACGGTCTCAAAAAAAAAAAAAAGAAGACGAGGACACAGAAGAAGAAAAGAAAAGACAAAGGAAATAAAGAAAAAGAAAAGTAAAAATGAAAACAAGGCAAGTAAAGTTCCTTAGTTAAAATAGTGCTCTTTAAAGAGTGGGGCAAGGAAAAGTACCTGGACTAGGAGGCAGGGAGTAAACCTGTAGAAGAAACAGTATCTCACAGGTGTGCCCTTGAGGCCAGGTAAAAAGGAATGATTCCTACAAATTCATCACTATACCTAGAGAAGGGGAGGTAAAACTAAGAAATCCTAAGCTTTAATAAAAGGGAGAAGGAAAAGGACAGAGAATTATTTTCTTAGCTTAGGGTAGCACTACCTCCCTTGGTTCATACTATAGCCTCATGCCCCATAAATACACCTTTGCTCATTCAAATTCTCATGTCTTTGCTCAATTTTTACCCAACTCCAGTCATTCTTTTTTTTTTTTTAAGAGACAGAGTCTTACTTTGTCGCCCTCAGAGCCATCACAGCTCATAGCAACCTCCAGCTCTTGGGCTTAGGAGATTCTCTTGCCTCAGCCTCCCAAGTAGCTGGGACTACAGGTGCCCGCCACAACGTCTGGCTATTTGTTTGTTGCAGCTTGCCCAGGGTAGAGTTTGAACCCGCCACCCTCAGTATATGGGGCCAGGACTCTACTCACTGAGCCATAGGTGCCGCCCCCCAGTCATTCTTTAATACCCAGCATAAGGAGCTCCTTCCTCCCTGTCATTTGTCTTATCCTCCCTGACATTCCTTTTTACTAAACTCCCAAAAGCACAGAGAATCACAGTTTTAATGGTCTTAGAGAAAACATCCTACTTAGTCATGTCTCCTATCAAAGCTCTTAATTACACATCTGATGTTAGCTCTGGTTTTAAGGGTGTTAGTATTATGGGAATGGCAGATTTTCAAAACAGGTCAATGATAGAACCACAAAAAAGTTCCTCCTGTGAGTGATCAAGTCCCAGCAATCTGGAAAAATGAATCTGAAGGAGCAATTTGGTAGCACCCTGATATATGAATCACCTATCCATCAACACACTCACTGAAACAGACCACACTGTTACAGACATCCCACATTTTCCATCAAAGTGCCTTTGTAATATCACCTATTGGAAACATAATGGATAGAAGAACAAGAAGGGGAAACATGAGCAGCCAGTGCTCTAATTTGCCAGCAGGTAGGCCCAGAAATGACTGTCCTTCAGGAGCAGCCAGTGAGGTGCCATGACTACTCACAAGCAAAAAGCTGACATCACAGTATGACCATCTGTGTGATCTCTGCAGCAGAGTCCAAAAAAATGAAGTCAGCCTGAACACTGAGTGCTTCCCAGAACACTTGGCAAAGAGGGGTTTCTGTGTTTGGCTCTGGACGCTGCCATTGGCTGGCAATGATCCTATCCACCTTCACCCTCACCCCACTTGGGTCTAATACCTGCAGAGTTCTCAGTTGTTACTATGCCTTAAAACAGTAACCAGGAGTTAAGACATAAAACTGGTTAGCCCTGGCTTCTCCTTGCTGAGAGAACCAGCTTCTCTGAAGGTAAAATTCATGGATTAACAAAGCCTGGGGGTATGGAGTATTTGAAATCCACACAGAAACTTGGTGCCTTTCCCATATACTACTGAATTGGCCCCTGAGTGTAACAGTCACATGCCATATGACATTTCGGTTAATACTAGATCACATATGTGATGATGGTCCCATAAGGTCATACACAGTACTGCACTTTTACTGTACTTTTTCTATGATTACCCACATTTATATATACAAATATTTACCACTGTTTTATAGCTGCCCAAGTATTCAGTAAAGTAACATGCTGTACAGAAGCAATAGGCTACACTATATCGCCTAGGTGTGCAGTAGGTTATGCCATCTAGGTTTGTGTAAGTACACTCCATAATGTTCCTACAAGGATGAAATCACCTAATATTTTTCAGAATGTTTCTCAGAATGTATCCATGTCTTTAAGTAATGTGTGACAGCATTTTTACACTTCTTTTCCATCCTCTAGTGCTTTAGATCATCTTAAATGCCTCTTTCCTCTGCCCCACAACAAATCAGCTGGGAAACCAGTGTCATCTTCTTCCTCTCTTCTAAAATGGCAGAGTGGAACAAGGAAGCATGGAACCTGACACAGATGCCATTTAGTAGCTGTGCTTTTTGTTGTTGTTGTTGTTGAAACAGAGTCCTACCTTATGCCCTGAGCATAGTGCAACAGTGTCATAGCTCACTGCAACCTTAGACTCTGGCTATGAGCATACTGCTGCCTCAGCCTCTGAAGCCACTGGGATTACAGGCGTTTGCCATGGCACTCAGCTGGGTTTTTCCTTTTTTTTTTTTTTCATGAGTTGGGGTATCACTCTCCCTCAGACAAGCCACAAACTTCTAAGCTCAAGCAATCCTCAGCCTCCCACAGTGCTGGGATTACAGGCAGGAGACACTGTGCCCAGCAGCTGTGCTTTTCTTTGAATCTCAGTATTCTCAAGAGTAAAATGAGGATAGTGAGAGTGATACTTATTTTCTAGCTTTGCCCAGTGAAAGAAGCTCCTTCCTCCCTGTCATCTGCCTTGATGGAGATACCTTTGTGAGAATGCCCCACAGAGTTTTGACAACAAGTACTTGCCATGTCTTAGCTTCCTTCCTCTCTTCCCTCCTACTGCCAGTGGCTCAGTTATTTCCTCCCTACTAATACATCTGTGGTGGGTAAAATCTCAAAATGACATCCCACCAACATTTCCTTTTCACATCTCTAGGACTCTTATTATTTTAGGTTACCTGACAAAAGGGATTTTGCAGATGTAATTAAAGTTCCTTATCAGTTGACTTGGAGCTAATCTAAAGGAGAGTATCCACGTGATCTTGATCTAATTATATAAGCCCTTTAAAAGCAGAGTATTTTTCTCTAGCAGATAATAGAAGAAGGCAGGGATTCAAAATATGAGGGGGATTGGATGTGCTTTGTTAGATGAAGATGGAGGGCCCACATAGAAAGGACTTACAAGTGGCTTCTAGGAGATAAGAGCAACTACCAAGAAGGAAATAGGGACTTCAGCCCTACAACTAAATAGAATGAAATTCTGTCACAAACTCAATGAGCTGGGAAATGTGTTCTTTCCCAGAATCTCCAGATATGTGCCCAGCTAACTGACATCATGATTTTAGTCTTGTGAGGTCCTGAGCAGAGAACTACCTGGACTTCTGAGCCTACAGAAATGTGAGATGATGACTGAGGGGAAGAGCAAGGTGGCAGACCAGAAGGATCATTCAGCTGAGCTCTCCTAGAGTGACTGGAGAAAAAAAGAAAACCCAACCATACCTGGCACAGAGACCTTACCCAGAGTCATACCTCAGGGAGCCCTGTGAGAAGATGGTGAGCTGGATACAGCATATGCTCTGGAGCAGTTGAAATCTGATAAATTAGGCAAGTGACTACAATCAGTTGGGATCAGCTGGCTGTCCACCAAGTCCTGGGAGGAAAGGAAGCCTTTCCAGAGTTTTCAGTTGTTGGGGAAGCTGTGCATTGAGTTGACAGCTTGGAAGAGTAGGTGGATTCAAACAGTATATAGCAACCGGATTTGAATACCTGTTGGAGTGGACTTGCCATATGTTTGGTGGCTGGTGAGGTTGCCATACTGAGAAGGTCTGAGCTGCCAGGGGGTTGCCATTGCAGGAAAGTAGGGAGAAGGTCTTAGCAGTAGCCTAAAGCATGGCCATCTTAATTCTGCCTGTCTAGAACAGAACTACACTCTTGGGACAGGCTGAGGGACTCCCACACCCCATAGGAACTGGAATCAGGGGGCACTGTGAGACCTACCCCTGAAGGATTCTTGTGAGCTTTAAAATCCCAACCCAGAAGGGTCTGAATGTTGAGGCTATCAATGAAGGCAACTAAGTTTGGAATAAGGACCATAGAGGTTTGTGGCTGTGCTCTCTGTCTCCTAAAAAAAACCACAGCACCACCTTGTGTCCCAGCAACACATTGCAACATACAGATCAAGAGTAAAGACTTCTGTTTAAAACAAAGGAGATAGTGAGAAGTAAAAAGGAGGACAAGGAGATGAACAAGAAGAAAAAACACATGAGGAGGAACCAACAGAAAAATTCAGGCAACATGAAAAAACAAAACAGAGCAACTCCCCCAAGGGACTATTAGGCAGCTACAGCAGAATTAATTGATTTTCCAGAAAGGGAATTTAAAATATGGATGATAAAGACAATAAAAGGAATGGATGAGAAAATGGAAAGACAGAACCAAAAGTCAAATGAGAGATATGTAGAATATAGAAAGGATATGGTGAACTTAAAGAAATCAAGGAGACAATCAGGGAATGTAAAGATGCAGTAGAAAGTACCAAAAATAGGTTAGACCACGGACAAGAAAAAACCTCAGAGCTAGAGGATAATGTTTTCAAGTTAACCCAGGTAATTAAAGAGGCAGAAAAGAAAACAGAGAAAGCAGAATATGTGCTTATAGAACTACAAGACTCCAAGAAGCATTCAAACATACTAAGAATAGGGATTCCTGAAGGAAGAAAATTGTCCCAAAGGAATGGAAGCCTTACTGAGGACTATCTTAAATGAAAACTTTCCAAGTTTTACTAAAGACCCCAACACTCCTCCTCTCAGAAGGATATCAAACCCCAGGTCATCTCAAGTCAAACAGAGTCTCTGCAAGATACATTTTAATGAACCTGTCCAAAGTCAAGATGAAAGAAAAATTCTGCAAGAAGCCAGGAGTAAGCACCAATTGACCTACAGAGGCAGAGCCATTAGGATGACAGCAAACTTTTCAACTGAAACTTTCCAAGCCAGAAGAGCATGGTCATCCCCTTCAATATTCTTAAAGAAAACAATTTTCAGCCCAGAATTCTATACCCTGCTAAACTAAGCTTCAAAATTGATGGAGAAATCAAATCTTTTGTGGCTATATAAGCACTGAGGAAATTCACCACAACAAGACCAGCACTACAGGAAATACTTGGACCTATTCTCAACACTGACCACCACAATGGACCACCAGCAAAGTAAACATTCAGAAGCTAAGGATCAAAACTTAGCCTCCACAATGATGCAAAGGATAAAACTACACAACAGACTTTCACAAAATAAGATGAATAGAACTCCACCACACTTATCAATTCTTCAATAAATGTCAATGGACTGAATTCACCACTGAAGAGGCACAGGTGGGCTTATTGGATTAAAAAGCATAAGCTGGCTCGGTGCCTGTGGCTCAAGCAGCTAAGACGCCAGCCACATACACCTGAGCTGGCAGGCTCAAATCCAGCCCTGGCCCGCCAAACAACAATGACGGCTGCAACTAAAAAAACATCCAGGTGTTGTGGCAAGTACCTGTAATCCCAACTACTTGGGAGGTGGAGGCAGGAGAATTGCTTGAGCCCAGGAGTTGGAGGTTGCTGTGAGCTGTGATGCCACCGCACTCTATCCAGGGTAACAGCTTGAGGCTCTGTCTCTAAATAAATAAATAAATAAATAGCACAAGCCATCCATATGCTGTTTCCAGGAGACACACCTTACTTTGAAGGACAAATGAAGACTCGGGGTTAAGGGAAAATGGTATAACAAGCAAATGGAAATCAGAAGAAATGAGGGGTTGCAATCTTATTTTCAGATACAAGTGGATGTAAAGCAACTAAAGTTAAGAAAGACAAAGACAGGGACTTTATATTGGTCAAGGGAATGATACAATAAGAAGACATTTCAATTTTAACTATTTATACACCCAACTTAAATGCTCCCAGATTTATGAAACAGACCTTGATGGGTCTGAGCAGTATGATAGCTTATAACATTATAATAGCCAGGGACTTTCACACCCCTCTGACAGAATTGGACAGATCCTCTAAACAGAAACTAAATAAAGATACAAAGGACTTAAATGTGACCCTAGAACAAATGGGATTAATAGACATATACAAAACATACCATCCCAGAGCTAAAGAATATACATTTTTCTCATCAGCCATTATATATACTCCAAAATAGACCATATCCTAGGATACAAATCAAACCTCAGAAAAATTAAAAGAATAGAAATTATACCTTGTATCTTCTTAGACTATAAGGCAATAAAGGTGAAACTGAACTCCAACAAAAACGTTCATCCCCTCACAAAGACTTGGAAATTAAAAATCCTTATGCTGAATGATAGTTGGGTTTAGGAAGAGATAAAAGAAGAAATTGTTAAATTCCTCAAACATAACAACAATGAAGACACCTGTGGGATACAGCAAAACTAATCTTAAGAGAGAAATTTATCGCATTAGATGCCTACATTTGAAAAACAGAAAGACAGCATATCAACAAACTCATGAACCATCTTATAGATTGGAAAAAGATGAACAATCTAATCCCAAACCCAGCAGAAATAACCCAAAGAAATAACCCAAAATTAAATCAGAGATGAATAACAGTGAAAACAAATGAATCATTCAGAAAATTAACAAAACAAAAAGTTGGTTTTTTGAAAAAATAAATAAAATTGATAAACCTCTGGCCAGATTAATTAAAAACAGAAAAGTAAAATCTCTAATGACCTTAATCAGAAACAATAAAGGGGGAATAACAACAGATGCCACAGAGATACAAAAGATCAACTCTGAGTACTACAAGAAACTCTATGCCCAGAAATTTGACAATATGGAAGAAATGGATCAATACCTAGAATCATACCCTCTCCCTAGATTTAACTAAGAAGAAACACATCTCTTGAAAAGACCAATTTCAAGAACTGAGAACAAAGAAACAATTTTTAAAAACTTTCCAATAAAAAAATGCCCTGGTCCAGATGGCTTCACACCAGAATTCTATCACACCTTTAAAGAAGAGCTTATACCCATACTCCAGAAATTATTCCAAAAAATTTAGAAGGGAGGAATCTTCCCCAACACATACTACAAAGCAAACATCACCCTTATACCAAAACCAGAAAAAGACCCAACTAAAAAGGAGAACTTCAGACCAATTTCACTAATGAATATAGATGCAAAAATTCGCAATAAAATCCTAGCCAATAGATTACAGCTACACATTAAAAAATCATTCATCGCAATCAAGTAAGTTTTATCCCAGGGATGCAAGTCTGGTTTAACATATGCAAGTCCATAAACGTAATTCATCATATCAACAGAAGCAAAAACAAAGACCATATGATCCTCTAAATAGATGCAAAAAAAGCATTCAGTAAAATTCAGCATCCTGTTCTAATTAGAACACTTAAGAATATAAGCATATGGCTCGGCGCCTGTGGCTCAAGTGGCTAAAGCACCAGCCACATACATCTGAGCTGGCAGGTTCGAATCCAGCCTGGTCCACCAAACAACAATGATGGCTGCAACCAAAAAATAGCCAGGCATTGTGGCAGGTGCCTGTAATCCCAGCTACTTGGGAGGCAGAGGCAGGAGAATCACTTCAGCCCAAAAGTTGGAGGTTGCTGTGAACTGTGATGCTACAGCACTCTACCCAGGGCGACAGCTTGAGGCTCTGTTTCAAAAAAAAAAAAAAAGAGAGAAAAGAATATAGGCATAGGTGGCAAATTTCTTAACCTGATCAAAGCCATCTATGACAAACCCATAGCTAACATTATACTGAATGGAGTAAAACTGAAAGCTTTTCCACTTAGAACTGGAATCAGACAAGGTTGTCCTCTATCGCCACTACAATTTAATATAGTGTTAGAAGTTCTAGCTAATACAATCAGGTGAGAGAAGGCAATAAAGAGCATCCAAATGGGGGCAGAGGAGGTCAAACTCTTGCTCTTTGCCAATGATATAATCTTATACTTAGAGACTACCAAAAGCTCAACCACAAGACTCTGAAGTGATAAAAAATATACAGTAATGGTAGCTCCTGTAGCTCAGTGGGTAGGGCACCAGCCACATACACTGAGGGTTTGAACCTGGCCTGGGCCACCTAAAACAACAATGACAACTGCAACAAAAAAATAGCTAGGTCATTGTGGTGGGCACCTATAGTTCCAGCCTCTTAGGAGGCTGAGACAAGAGAATCACTCAAGCCCAAGAGTTGGAGGTTGCTGTGAGCTGTGATGCCATAGCACTCAGGGTGACAGCTTGAGACTCTGTCTCAAAAAAAAAAAAAAATACAGTGATGTCTCAGGATATAAAATCAATATCTAGGGCTGTGCCTGTGGCTCAAAGAAGTAGGGCACCAGCCCCATATGTCAGAGGTAATGGGTTCAAACCCAGCCCCGGCCAAAAACTGAAGGAAAAAAAAAATTCAATATCCACAAATCAGTAGCCTCTGTATATGCCAACAACAGCCAAGATGAAAAGCTAATCAAGGACACAAGTCCCTTCACAGTAGCTTCCAGAACAATGAAATACCGAGGAATATACCTAACAAAAGGGGTAAAGGACCTCTACAAAGAAAATTACAAAACCCTAAGAAAAGAAATAGCAGAAGATATTAACAAATGGAAGAACAGGCTCGGCGCCTGTGGCTCAACGGGCTATGGCGCCAGCCACGTACACCTGAGCTGGCGGGTTCGAATCCAGCCCCAGGACCTGCCAAACAACAATGACGGCTGCAACCAAAAAATAGCCGGGCGTTGTGGCGGGCGCCTGTAGTCCCAGCTACTTGGGAGGTGGAGGCAAGAGACTCGCTTGAGCCCAGGAATTGGAGGTTGCTATGAGCTGTGATGCCATGGCACCCTATCCAGGGTGACAGCTTGAGGCTCTGTCTCAAAAAAAAAAAAATAATAATAACAAATGGAAGAACATACCATGCTCATGGCCGGGAAGAATCAACATTGTGAAAATGTCTATGCTACCCAAAGCAATCTACAGAGTCAATGCAATCCCCATTAAAATACCAATGTCACATTTTCAAGATTTGGAAAAAAACAATTCTTTGTTTTGTACGGAAACAGAAGAAACCCGGTATAGCCAAGGCAATTCTTAGTAATAAAAACAAAGCCAAGGGTATCAAGACTTTCAGCTATACTATAAGGCCATAGTGATCAAAACAGCATGGTTTGGGCACAAAAACAGAGACATAGACATTTGGAACCAAGTAGAAAACAATGAGATGAAACTAACATCTTACAGCCACCTGATCTTTGATAAACCAAACAAGAACATACACTGGGGAAAAGAATCCCTATTCAATAAATGGTATTGGGAAAAATGGATAACTGGACCCACATCACTTACCACCTATGAAAATTGATTCGAGATGGATAAAAGATTTAAATCTGGCTCGGTGCCTGTAGCTCAGTGGCTAGGAGGCCAACCACATACACCAAAGCTAGCAGGTTTGAACCCAACCCAGACCTGCCAAACAATAATGACAACTGCAACCAAAAAAATAGCCAGGTCTTGTGGCGGGTGCCTGTAGTTCCAGCTACTTGGGAGGCTGAAGCAAGAGAATTGCTTAAGCCCAAGAGTTGGAGGTTGCTGTGAGCTGCCATGCCACGGCACTCTGCCAATGGCAACATAATGAGACTCCGTCTCAAAAAAAACCAAAGATTTAAATCTAAGGCATGAAACAGTAAAAATCCTCAAAGAAAGTGAGAGGAAAACACTTGAAGATATTGGCCTAGGGAAAGATTTTATGAAGAAGACTTCGTGGCCATTGTAACAAAAATAAACAAATGGGACTTAATGAAACTGAAAGCTTCTGTACAGCTAAGGAAACAACCAAAGCAAACAGACAACCTTCAGAATGGGAAAAGATATTTGCATATTATAAATTGGACAAAAGCTTGATAACTAGGATCTACAGAGAACTCAAATTAATCAACAAAAAAAGACCAAACAGGGCGCCGACCCCATATACTGAGGGCTGCAGATTCAAACCCGGCCCCGGCCGAACTGCATCAAAAAAAAAATTAGCCAGGCGCTGTGGCGGGCGCCTGTAGTCCCAGCTACTTGGGAGGCTGAGGCAAGAGAATCCCTTGAGCCCAAGAGCTGGAGGTTGCTGTGAGCTTTTTTTCCACATCACTCCACCGATTGCAATAGTGTGAGAATATGTCTCAACAAAAAAAAAAAAAAAAAAAAAAAAAGACCAAACAATCCCATATATCACTGGGACATGAATAGAACCTTCTCTAAAGAAGACAGATGAATGGCTAACAAACATATGAAAAAAATGCTCATCCTCCCTAATCAGAGAAATGTAAATCAAAAATACCCTGCGATATGGCGGCTCCTGTGGCTCAGCGAGTTGGGCGCCGGCCCCATATACCGAAGGTGGCGGGTTCAAGCCCGGCCTCGGCTGAACTGCAAAACAAAAAAATAGCCGGGCGCTATGGCGGGCGCCTGTAGTCCCAGCTACTAGGGAGGCTGAGGCAAGAGAATCGCTTAAG
>CAUYON010119125.1:0-88132 GCA_963573935.1 Arctocebus calabarensis
GGGGAAAAGATTCCCTATTTAACAAATGGTGCTGGGTGAACTGGCTGGCAACCTGTAGAAGACTGAAACTAGACCCACACCTTTCACCATTAGCCAAGATAGACTCTCACTGGATCAAAGATTTAAACTTAAGACATGAAACTATCAAAATATTAGAAGAAAGTGCAGGAAAAACTCTTGAAGGAATTGGCTTGGGTGAATTTTTTATGAGGAGGACTCTCCAGGCAATTGAAGCAGTATCAAAAATATACTACTGGGAACTGAGCAAACTAAAAAGCTTCTGCACTGCTAAGAACACAGTAAGTGTAGCAGGCAGACAGCCCTCAGAATGGGAGAAAATATTTGCAGGTTATGCCTCAGACAAAGTTTTAATAACCAGAATTCACAGAGAACTCACGTGTATTGGCAACAAAAGGGCAAGTGATCCTATCTCAGAGTGGGCAAAGGACTTGAAGAGAAACTTCTCTAAAGAAGATAGGTGCATGGCCTACAGACACATGAAAAAATGCTCACCATCCTTAATGATCAGAGAAATGCAAATCAAAACTATTTTGAGATATCATCTAACTCCAATAAGAGTAGCCCACACAACAAAATCCCCAAACCAGAGATGTTGGTGTGGATGTGGAGAAAAGGAAACACTTCTACATTGCTGGTGGGAATGCAAACTAATACATTCCTTTTGGAAAGATATTTGGAGAATACTTAGAGATCTAAAAATAGATCTACCATTCAATCCTATAATTCCTTTAGTAGGTATATATCCAGAAGACCAAAAATCACATCATAATAAAGATATATGTACCAGAATGTTTATTGCAGCCCAATTCATAATTGCTAAGTCATGGCAGAAGCCCAAGTGCCCATCGACCCACGAATGAATTAATAAATTGTGGTACATGCATACTACGGAATATTATGCAGCCTTAAAGAAAGATGGAGACTTTACCTCTTTTGTGTTTACATGAATGGAGCTGGAAAATATTCTTCTTAGCAAAGTATCTCAAGAATGGAAGAAAAAGTATCCAATGTACTCAGCCCTAATATGAAGCTAATTTACAGCTTTTGTATGAAGGCCAAAACCCAATTATAGCACAAGAATACAGGGAAAGGGGAAAGGGAGGGGAGGGGGGAGGATGGGTGGAGGAAGGGCAATTGGTGGGATCACACCTATGGTGCATCTTAGAAGGGTACTGGTGAAACTTATTAAATGTAGAATATCAACGTCTTCATATAGTGATTAAGAAAATGCCATGAAGGCTATGTTTAACAGTTTGACCAAGATATTTCAGATTGTATATGAAGTCAGCACATTGTGCCCCATGATTGCACTAATGTACACAATTATGATTTAATAAAATTATAAAAAAATTTTGGAAGGGTGAGTCCTCCAACTTTTTCTTTTCAATATTGTTGGGACTCTTGCATTTCCATATGAATTTTGGAATTAGCTTGTCATTTTCCATGAGGAAGCCATCAGGGTGCATTGAATCTGTAGATGAATTTGGGAAATTCTGACATCTTAAACATATTACAGCTTTTGATTTATGTCTGCAGGACATCTTTGCATTTATGCAAAGTAAAGTCTTCTTTACTTCCTTTCAACAATATTTCTTATTTTTCAGTGTTTTGCATTTCTTTTGTTAAGCTTATTCCTAAGTATTTTACGTTTTTGATGCTATTGTAAATGGAACAATTTATGTAATTTTATTTTCATATTCATTGCCAGTGTATGGAAATACATTTGATTTTTGTGTATTTATTGGATATCTTGCAATTTGCTGAACTTGTGTATTAGTGTTAATGAGTTTTTCTGTGTATATTTTATGTAACTTACATTTAAATTTAGAGGCATATTTAGCTAATATTTATATAAGGTATAAGGTTAAGGTTGACTTTTTTTTAATACTTGCATGTCCAGTTATTCTAGTGCTACTTGTTGAAAAGATTTCTTTCCTCCATTGAATTACATTTCTTTGTTTACAATCAATTGGCTGTATAAATTTGTGTGGATTTATTTAGAAGTTCTGTATTCCTTACTATTTACCTGTATGTATATTTATTTACCAATACCACACTGCAGTGATTACTGTACCTTTATAGCAGTGTTAAAATTAGATAGTGTGAATCTTCTTATCTTCACAATTTTTTAAAAGTACTTTGGCTATTGTAATTGTTTTGCCTTTCTATATAATTTTTATGATTAGCTTATATCTACCAAAAATCTCTGACAAGAGTTTGATTGGAATGATATTAGATCTGTAAATCAGTTTGGTGATAATTTATGCGTTTACTATCTTGAATGTGATCTGTCTGTGTGTTTACTTAGAGCTTCTTTGATAGATTTCACAATAATTTTATAGCTTTTCTCATATAGAGTCTGTACATGCCTTATTTAATATATACACAGATATTTCATATTTTGGAGCTATTTTAAATGGAATTGCTTTTCAAATGTCAGTTTTCAATTTTTAACCAATTACAAAATGAAATTTGATATTTTTTGTAAATTAATTTATTATTATTACTAAACCCTCAGAGAAACTTTCTCCTGGATTCTATTCCTTTTTTTGTTCATAGACCAATATGATATCTATGAATGGGGACAGTTTATTTTCTTTTTTCCCAATTTGTATGCCTTTTATTTATTTTGCTGGATTTATTGCACTGGTTAAAACTTCTAGCATAAAGTTGAATAGGAGTGATAAGAATGGACGTCCTGGCATTGTTCTGTGATCTTAGGGGAAAAAACATTTAGTCTTTATTACTTTGTCAGTGGTGTTCTTTTCTTGGATGCCCTTTATCAGATTAAGGAAGTTTGCTTGTAGTCCCAAATTGATGAGAGTTTTTATTTGAAGTGAATGCTGGTCTTTCTGATTTTCCCCATAAATTTATATGTTCTTGTGTTTAGTCTACTAATAGGATGGATTTCATTAAATTCTTTTCATATATTAAGCCATCCTGACATTCTTGGGATTAACCTATTTGATCATGGTGTTTTTTTTTTTTTAATGTGTTGCTGGACTTGATTTGCTGGTATTTTGTTAAGGATTTTCCTATGTTCATAAGTTTGGAAGTGTCCCTTCCTTTTTATTTTCTGGAAAATAGTGTGTTGAATTGAAAATGTTTTTCTTTGAATTCTGGGTTGAATTTCCTATGACTTTGGACTTGAAGCTTCCTTTCTAAGAGGGTTTTGAACTAAGAATTTAATTTGTTTAATAGATGTAGTCCTAATTAAGTTATCTATTTCTTCTTGGTTGAATTATGATAGTAGGTCTCTTTAAGGGAATTTGTCCATTTCATTCAAATTGTCAAATTTGGGTGCACAGAGTTGTTAATAGTATTTCCCTAATACTCTTTTAATGTCTGTGGCTATGTTGTGATAGTCCAACTTTCATTCCTGATATTGGGAATTATGTCTTTTCTCTTTTTTTCTTTGCCAATCTTATTAGAGATCTATCAATTTTATAGATCATTAATTTTTTCTATTAGTTTTTTTATTTTCAATTTAATTGACTTCTGCTCTTATCTTTATTATTTTCTTGCTTTGGGTTTATTTTGTTCTTTTTTTTTCAAATTTCATATGGTGGAATCCTAGACTGTTGATTTGAGACTTTTCTTATTTTCTAATATAATCACTTAAAGCTCTGCATGAGCTGTTTCCCACACATTCTGATACCCTATATTTTCATTCTGTTTATTTCAAAATATTTTGCAATTTTTTTGACACTTCATATATTATTTAGAATATATGAATAAGTATCATATATTATTGGCCTGGGGATCTGGATTGGGGTTCCCTGCCTAGTACTGGCAGGCAGGAGACAGTTGAGGCCCAGAAAGTAGAGAAGGGAGCTGGGGGCTCTTTAAAAACTACTGAGATGGCCGGGTGGGCACGGTGGCTCTCTTCAGGATTTCTAGCACTCTGGGAGGCCTAGGCAGGAGGATAACTTGAGCTCAGGAGTTCAAGATCAGTCTGACCAAGAATAAAAGCCTGCCTCTACTAAAAACTGAAAAAATTAACCAGGTATTCTGTGGGCAATTGTAGTCCCAACTACTTAGGAGGCTGAGGCAGAAGGATTGCTTGAGCCTAGGAGTTTGAGGTTGCTGATGCCTCGGCCCCCTAGCTCAGGTGACAGACTAAGATTTTGTCTCAAAAAAATTAATAAATAAAAATAAAACCTATGAGGCCCCATGTGTGGTTGGGATAAGCTTGGGGAGGGTTCTGGCTTTGTGCCTCAACCAAGAACTCCACTGTCATGGGTAGGCCTCGGTTTCCTCATGATGCCCCTGGGCAATTGGGTTGTTGTTCTGAGGGTCCTAAGTAAATCCAGTGACTCAGGATCCCAAAATAATGTAGGACTGTGGCCTGTCTCCCAAGGGACCTGCTTCTTAACACTCCTCCACCATCCCTGCCCCATTCCCCAGGAAAAAATAATTCTTTCTCATTAAAACTTCCTGAAACTTCCATGGGCACCGAAACCACAAACTGATTGGTAGGCAGAAGGGAAGAGAAGGAGTTGAAACCAGAAACCATTTGGGTTCAGTTCCACTCCCTGCCTAGGTTTTTCCTCTACACGACTCAGTCCACCACCTGTATGTGCCCTGGCAGGGACCTCCCACCAACACCACACACAGACAAACACACACACACACACACACACACTCATCTGGATATGAACCTGGACGTTCAAGGCAGGTGAGATCTGCTGCCTCATATCCCACCCAGCCACCCACAGACTGTCTGTTGGCAGCACTGAGCATGTTAACAAAGAAAAGAAAAAGAAAGAAAGACAAAAACACAGAAAAATCCCAAAACCCAGATAGGATGATGATGAGGGGAGACAGCAGGTATAGGTGCCTCAGTAGCTAGCCTTCTCCGGGTAGCAGGGGGATAGCCCAGGGCTTCCCCAGTACCCAGTGGAGCCCCACAGGCAGCTGGGGGCCTTGTGGGATGTACTTGGGATCATATGTCTGTTGCCCAGGCTACTCTGGTTGGTGCCCTGTGTGGAGCCCATTTGTAGGGACATGGAGGAGCTGTCACACTTGTCAGTCCCTACCTTGGTATCACTGATGTGCTGTCTGGTTCCAGGAGCTGTTGTGTCCATCTGGCTGGCACACTTGTTGGTGCCCACCTGCAGCCTGATGGTGCACTGGTCTGCCTCCGTGATGGCATCATCAAAGTTCCACTCCTGCTTCTCTGAGTACTGGACACTGATGTCCACACCTGTCTGCAGCCCCTTTGTCTTGACCTTCCCAGCCAGGAGAGACACCTGCCCCTGCATCATGTGTCCACCCTCTCAAACAGGTTGTTGGCCTCAAACTAGTCCATGGGATTCAGTAGCTGACTGTGGCTTTGATGAAGTTGGAGAGGTTTTCTAGTTGGTTCTAGTCATGCATGGAGCTGTTCATCTTGGGGATTGACCTGGCTGCAGTTTGTTCACAAGTGTGCGGTGTAAGATAATGCCATCCTTCAAACTCTTCTGGAAGTTGGGGCTGATAGAGAGGCTAGTAGCTCCCCAATCCAGCTCCAGCTTTCAGCCTCCTTCTGAGGATCCTGTCTGGACAGGGGCTGGCTTTGACTTCTGCTGAGGGCCCATACGAGGGCCCCTGACAGAACTGTGTGGAGCTCATGGCTGGCGGGAGTGGCAGGGTGCACAGACCAGGCCGAGAAGCTGTTTGACTTTCAACTGTTGAGAGATTTCCCATTATTATTCTGTTATTTCTTGGTTTCTCTGTTATCTCATTGAAAGATTCTGAATGCTAGACCTTTTGACATTGCCCCAAGTTCTCTGTTCATCCTTTCTTCCCTCCCTCTCTTTGTGCACTTAGAGTTAATATTTCTCTTGATCTATCTCTAAGTTTGCCAACTCTTTTTTTCTTTCATTTCTATTCTGCTTCTGAGCCCATCCAGTAAATGGTCTATTTCGGTTATTGTCTTTTTCATTTCTGATATTTTTATTTGTTTAAAAATCTCTTGTAAATTTTATTTATCTGAAGAAACTTTTTATATTTTCATTTTAAAAAGATCATTCGCCTGTATTTTTTGTATTATGTTTAAAATAGATCCTGTAAAGTCCCAGTCTGAAAATTCCAGCATCTGTTTCCTCTCTAGGTTGGTGTCCCAAATATTGAGATTTTGGTTCTTTGCATCATGGATTTTTCTTTTCCCTTACAGCCAAGTAACCGTTACTGAGATCCCACCAGCTGAACAATCTGTTCCTGATGTTACGTTCCTTCTTCCCTGGCAATCTTGTCTTTCCTAAGTGGTCCCACGAATGCTTTCTTTTCCCCTACAGTCTGGGAATGGCCATGGCCAAACTTGGAGGTAGTGTTGATGAACTGAAGCTCAGTCTTCTCCAATGCCTGCTGTTGGGTCTACACCAGCAAGGACTTGTGGGGGGAGAGCACTCTCTCTTGGTTTCTGCCATGCAGCCCATCAGCATGACCAAGCTGTCGATCACTTCACCATACTGGATGGATGCTCTTGTCAACGTTGGTTGACATACCCTGGGAGAGGAACTGTTCCTGATCAGTTTGCCATCCTTGGTGATGTAGCCCTGGCTGGTGTCATAGATCTTCTTGTGGCTCTCAGTGCAGTGATGGTAGCTTTTCTGCCCTGCCATGCCACTGAGAAAGCCACAGGGCAGGTTACCATGCCCCATCATAGGCAATCTTGAGCAGCCCTTGGGCAGTTTCTGGTGTATCAACAACAGTAACCCCTTTGTAAACTTTGCCTTTGGTCACACCAATGACGTAGATCTTCTTGTCCTGCCCACCCTTGTGGTTCACATGGACCTGCTGCTCCAGCCTCAGCTGCTCTGAGTTCAGGCCGGTTTCTCAGTCATGGTGCCTCCATTCATCTCCATCAGGGGGGCCTTCTTCTGGCACAGAGGGAGCAGGTGCATCTGGGTGTGGACAGGGATGAGACTGCCTTGGCAGTACTTTTCACGCTGCTGAGGTTCTTCCACAGCTGCTTCTTGCCATCCCGAGCCTGCCCTTTCTTGCGGTACTCAGTGAAGGGCTTATTCTTAGATTTATGACGGGTCTTGTAGAAGTACTTTTTGCGCTTAATTGCTTATGTGCTCTGCAAAAATGGTCTTGAAAGTCTGGAGGCCTCAAGAAGTTTCCACACAGCCCATGATGCCTCCATCCGCCATGGGTGTTGTCTTCACAATGTTCACAACCTCTACAACTTCCTTCTTGTTCAACCTCTCAGCTTCCCATGTGATGGGGGTCATGCCAGCCTTGTGTCTTGTGAAGGCTCTGATGTGGGCAGCCTTGGAAGGGTCATCCTTAGGGAGGCTTTTAGCCTTCCCACAGAGCCTGCTGCTGTGCGTCAGGGATGAGAAGCCCAGGGACTCACGTCTGGGACCTGAGAACGTCTCACGAGATATTCTGCTGTCAAATCCCACTGGTAGAGCTATCCTGGACATTTTGAATGCTAACTTAAATACCCTTACAATCTAAAAGTAAGTCGTGTGAAGAATGCTATTCGTTTATTCGTTTTAGCTGGCAGATGACCAGATTTTGTTCAGCCTACAAGTTTCCACCTGCCTCTTTTGAGCTATTATATCAGTGTTACTCGGTCTTCCAAAACTTTGTGGTGCTATTTTGATCTGTCTGTCTCGCGTGAATGCCATCCGGGTGCCAGTTTGAGAATGTAACAGTGGCTTATCATGTTGTTTGGGATCAGATCCATAAATGCACAGCTTAGGGAAGCAAAGGAGTTCATATGAGATGGTTTGGTATCATTTTCTCAAGTCTGCTCTCTGTCACCTCCCTGATACTGCTTGTCTCCCATGAATATTCTGGTGTTCAGACTGGAAATCTGTGACTTAATTTCTCCTCTCTGCCATTGCCTTCCCACAATGTGTCTGCTTTTGGGTCTACGTGGCAAGAGGATATATAGAGACATGAAGAGCAGTGGGCACTATGTGCATGTCCTTGGAGCCAGGCTCTCTGGTAGAAAGGAGTGCTCCCGTCTGTCTGGGTTTCAGGTGCTTGTCTAGCTTCTATTGCCACCACTACTGCTGTGTGCTAGCCTGGGGGCTGGGGTGAGGGAAAGTGAAAACAACAAGAAATGAGCAAACAGGGTTTCCCCCACTCTTTCTTATTCAGAGGGCCCCTCCTTTCTCACTCCTGGGACCAGCGATAGAGCTCTTGTAGAGTCCTTTCTGTCTGCTCTCCATCTACAGTTTGGGGGTTTAGGACACTTCTGAATCTGAGTCAAGGGATGACTCAGACAGGGAGATGCAGAGCTTATTACTCACCTGTTGGTACTTAGTATTCTTGTTTCCTGCCCTCATCTGCCTGCTACCAATTTTTTTCCAGAGTCCTATGCTAGCTGCCCTGTGCATCTTATCCAGGGTTTTTAGTTTCACTGAGTTGAAAGACAGAGTAAAATGTGCTTACTCCATTTTGAATAAAATCTAAACTCCTCTCCCTTATTTGTGACAGAAGAAAATGATCTTTCGAGTCTTTGGGTGAGCTCTGGGTGTTTTTTTAATGGTGAAAGTTACATGAGTGCTAGGTAAGCACATGGGCTCTGCAGCTGTAGGCTTGGGTTCAGATCCTGATTTTACAACCTTCTGGAAATGTGGCTTTCAGCAAGTTACTTGATGGCTGCCACTCAAAGAGACATCTTTGATAATAACCTAAGCTACTTCATCAGGTTAATATTACGTGAGTTAATATTCATAAAGCATTAGAATCATGCCTGCATAGCAAGTAACATCTAAGTGTTTGTTATATAAAAGAAATGTCCACTGGTCCCATACACTATAAGCATCTTTGAAGAAGTGGCTCTTTTTCACTTTCCAATTCCCTTGGTGTCTAACTCATCATTTTGTTTGCAGTGGGCAGCAGACCATGGGCGTTAGAATCAGGATGATCTGGTTTTAAATCAAGGGTAAAATGGCTAGTTCAATGTCAGCCACATACACAGAGCAATGTAAATACCCCTTCCTCCTTAATTTAAAAGAAAATATACAATGACTGAAGGCTGTCATTCTTGATTATTACCCTAACCTTCCCATCTCTTCAGTTCATCTGTCAATTTATTTTCATTTTCATATTGGTCAATTCATTTAGTAAATGTTCGTTTACTCAAAAAAAGATATTAGGTATGTTCTGTATGCCAGGCCATGTATCTGGTGCTGAGGAAATAATAGTGAACAAAAGAGGTATGATTCCTGCCCTTGTGGAGCTTATGTTAATCAAAGAATGACTGAAACATAACAGTTACAGATGTGATGAGTACATTGAAAAAAATTACACAATAACAACATATCTTAGTCCATTTTCCACTGCTAGAATAGAATTTCAGAAACTTGATAATTTTAATAAACAGAAATTTATTCCTCACAGTTCTGGTTGTTGGGAAGACCAAGATCAAAGGTTGGCATCCAGTGAGGGCCTTCTTGCTGTGGCTTCTCATTGCAGAAGATGAAAGGACAAGAAAGAAGGAGAAAAAGGGGGTTGAACTCATTTTTATAAGAAACTCACTTCTGCCATAATGAACCCACTCCCCATGATAATGAACCAGTCCCTGCAATAGTGGTATTAATCCATTCATGAAGTCAGGACTCTCATGACTTTCTAATGGTTTCACCTCTTAATAGTATTGCAACAGCAATGTAAGGATATGCAGCTCACCTCCCGGGGGGAAGGGCTCCACTACAACTTGAACTTCCCCTAACAAACGCAAACAATGTATTCTAATCAGTTGTACTCACATATTCATCTGAAATTAAAAAAAAATCATTACAATGGCAATTAAACTTCAACCTGAGTTTATGAGGATACAAGTATTCCAAGCACTGCACAGTGATTTATGAACATAGAACAAAGAGATTGTGCTTAATTGGTGAGGTCCAGGAGGAAGGTGTTCAATAGTGGCCTGGGCTGAGATGTGGATACTACATAGGATCTATGCTGGCCATCTGGTCGGGCAGAGAGGGGTAGGGGCAGGAGGAAGAGGGTCTGTGATGGAGATCATGGCACCCGCAGTGGCCTGGTGTGGGGTGAGAGTGGCATGTTCAGGAACTCATATGGCTGATGAGGCCATCAATGCAAGCCTGGGGTTCAGAGGATGGCACCACAAATGAGCAAAATGGAGCATCAGGTCCCACCAGGACTCTCAAGCTTTGTGAAGGGCTGTATGGTAAGAACAGAGAGGGAGTGGAAAAGCTTTAACGAAGGTAGGGTGGAAATGGGCATTGATGTGCTCAGATTTATACCTGGGACTGTCCCCATGTGGGCATTACTTCCCTGCCTACGCGATTTCTCCCAGCCCAGGTTTGCTTAGACTGAGTATCTTCCACACCTGTTTCCTCTGAGCCCTTTTAGGGGTGCCACCAACCCCACAATGAAGGAGGTCAAAAAGCTTGGCATCCGCACCCAGCGATATGGTCCGTACAACATCCTCTGTCTAATGTTTTCCCCATAATTCCTGGGCGTATTTTGTTGGTTGAGGCAAGTCGTCATTCTCGTGAAGCTAATATGAAAAACCTGATGGACAAATTCTCTTTGGTGGAAAAGAAAGAAGCAGGCCCACCAAGAGAGGAGCAAGGGAGATGGGGCCACAAGAGAGGGCTGATGGGAGGTGGGAGTCCCTGCGGTGTTTGAGTCTCTGGACTCAGTCGATCGTGACGCAGCACCCACCCCTCCCTTTTCCACGGTGTGGGCTTCCTGAGCTGATGCGTCCTTGTTTGTGTTTAAGCCAACTTGCAGTTGAAAGAGGTCCATCTGGGGATCCTGGCTCCTGACAGGCACAGCAGGACGCTGAGGGCCAGACCTGGTCCAGTCGGTCCTCGTCCCACCAGTTCCTGCCCCAGAGCTTTATCTGACACCTGCCAGCGAGATGTCCCTGCTGCCCCTTCTCGCTCAGCTCTTTCTCTTCCCTCTTCTTCATTTGTCCAGGAGCATGTGAAGAGAAGGCCTGGGGGGATCCCAAACCCCCTCTGTCTGTTGGATACGGTCTTGGGGAAGTTGTCAATGAGCCACGTTTTGCTCTGTGTGTGCTGTACTTAACTGGCATCACCCTGATATTTGGCACAAGTTCCCACCGTCACGCAGAGGTATTATTTCTTCCTTGGGGACTCGTGTTTGCCTGGTGATGCTGGGACAGGAGATAGAGGAGGGAGTGGGGCTGTGTGAACAAAGTTCTGGGGCACAGGGTCCTGCCCTTAGTGGACTGTCAGCCACACGCAGGTCTTGCCCCTGGGGCTGTTCTCTGTCTCTGCCTCACAGCTCAGAAACGTGGCCCCTGACCTGACACCATCCGTCCTCAGCTGGCGTGGGTGTACCGGGCAGATCTTGCTCCATCCAAGTCAAAACGGCAGAGATGTTGACGTTGTGAAATTGAAAACAACTTAAAACTACACATTAGACATCAAGTCTTTTAAAAATATGCCAGAATTTCTCCATGGTCACTCTCTGCTCTACCTCCCATAATGCTGTTCTCACTTTATCTGTTGCTGCCCTGTCCAGCTCTAAATTCCTGGTATCTTCCCATGCAGAGAAATTTGGCTATCTTCTGATCTCACTGTTGCCTGACAGAACCTTCCACCACAGCGGCCTCGGGACATGAACCTCTTACAAATACGGTCCCTCGTGAGAACTCCCCACCAGCTATTAAATGATGGGGTTTTTCCATTCCATTTTACTGTCTGTTTTTACCTCTGTAACATCTTTACTCCTTATCATTAATTTTTGCCTCTCTCTCCAAATGCAGCAAACCCCCTCCCCAACCCTGTCATTGATTCCTGAGGCTTTGCTCTCATTGAACAAATGGCTTTGGAAGCAGCCTTCCCCTCATCTGCTGAGATCTGGGAAGAGGCCCCAACCCAGCCCCCAACCCAGTCACTCTAAGGCCCCATCAGCTCTGAGCAGCGTCTTTTGTGTCATGTAGCTCTTCCCATGTCCTCCCTCCCCCCATGTCCAGTATGAGCTTTGGCAAAGGAAAGAAAGAGAGCGAGAAAAAGAAGAAAACAACCTGACTGGATTCCAGCTCTTGCCTTTTCCTCCCAGTCTCAAGTTACTTGAATAAGGGGGGCTCTGCTGATTGAACCCTCTGTGTGTAGCTATTGAAGTTGACAGCTTCCCCTTCTTCCGCCATGAGAAAACTTTTGGGGGCTTAGGCATGCTACCCCTTCCCTCGCATGGAGCTGGGACAATGACCTCGCTCAGGTGGGCCTCAGAGGTATAAGACTGCTCAACCGCTGGCCACACAGTAGCTGGCTCTGGCCCAATCCCTCTACTGCTGACTCGGGCTCCTTGTTCCAGGAAACAGCAGTGTGGGTGGGTGACTTTCAGGCCTGGCCTGGTTTTCTTTTAACATGGGAGAAGGAAAAAGGCAGAAGGGCTGAATGAGGATAGATGTCTTCCACAGCATAAACGGGTGGCTTTATTAATGTCAGCGGCCAGGGGGATTGTGCTAATACTTACAGCCAGGATGCATGCTGGGAGGAGACAGAAGGAGAATTAAAAAGCCCCCTCATTTCTTCTTCTTCTTCCCTTTAAACCGAAAACTGTAAAGTTCGAGCCTTGTGTGTTATCTTTGCATGCCATATAATCCCTGGCCCACACAGTCCACATGCCAGACTCTTAAGAATTGTCGAATTCAGTGTAAAAGGGGATAAGATGAAGTGTCACTCATCATTATCATTATTAATAAAAGTAATCATGATTAACTCTATTACTGTTTATGGAGCCCTTCATTGTATCATTGTACTCCAGGTCCCGTGATAAGCACTTCATTGAACTGTCGCAACCATCTTACGAGTTAGATTTGATTGTTTTCTCCAGTTTGCAGAAACAGAGAAGATGGGCCCCTCAAACCTGGCAGATTTGTGATGGGGCCAGAATTTAAACTTAGACTAGCCCTACGCTTGGAGTCCCAAATCACACACTGTACCGTGCATGTCACGGATGTGTGAGGAAGTGGCACGGGCTCCTGGTGATCCCCTACAGCCGTTAAAGTGAACATTCATATAATTCACATCAAGGAAAAGCTAAGGGAGTCTTCCTTCTTTAGATGGTCTTTGTTTGTGGCTTCCTGCAGTCCTATCAGGCCTCTTTGGAGAGTTGCAGCTTGTACCACTCTGATACCAGGAGACTTAAGAGCATGGCGTAAGGGGAGGCATCTTGGAAGACGATCTGGAATCTTGCAGACTCCCTTTCTCATCCCTGAGGCTGCCGAAATGCTTTAAGGAACAGCAACACCAGGACTTTGTTGTCAAATGCAGACATGTGAAGCAAAGCTTTGGAAAGACCCAGACTTTAGGGTTTTGGAGGCAACTAGAGGCTTGTTGACGTGTCGCTATAGAGGGAATCTGTAACTCTGTCATTTAGCCAACATCACTCCAGCAGCTACTGTGTTCTGGGAGAAATTCTTTCTGTGGGTTGGGTATGCAGAACAGCACAACAACTTGGGCCTTGCCTCCTGGCACATTTTTAATGTGGGTAGATAGACGAATGGATAGAAACAAACGAAGGTGGCAGGCTCGGGTAGTGGTAAGTCAGCACCACGTGGAGGGTAAAGCTGTGTGATGGGAGAGATAGAAGGTGTCTAGACGAGGTCATCTGGGAATCCCTCTTGGAGAGCCTCCCTCCCACCCCCATTAGACAAAGAGAGGTGGGAAAGGTGTAGAAAGAGCCTTTCAAAGAGGGAAAGTAGAAGTCACAAAGGTGATGAGCTAGGGTTAAAGAACAGGAGTTAGCCTGTCTCTAACTTTGAGGGCCCAGAGAAGTCCCAGGCAAATGGCAGTCACTTTAATAGACATTTATTAAGGCTGGGTGCGGTGTCTCACACCTGTAATCCTAGCACTCTGGGAGGCCGAGGAGGGAGGATGGCAAGAGCTCAGGAGTAGGAGACCAACCTGAGAAAAATCAAGATGTCCATCTGTAGTAAAAGCAGAAAAACTAGGCCATGAGTGTTGGCTCACATCTGTAATCCTAGCACTCTGGGAGGCACTGTGGCAGGCTCCTGTAGTTCCAGTTCCTGGGGGTGGGGGGAGCTGAGGGAAGGAGATTTCCTGAGCCCAAGAGTTTGAGGTTGCTGTGCCCCAGGATGCCATGGCACTCTACCCAGGGCACAGAGTAAGACTCTTTCTCAAAGGGAAAAAAATAGTATTTATTAAATGAATGAGTGTTAGCGATCGATTGTAGAAATGGCAAATTAGTAGCATGTGAATAGTATCTTTTCTGTCCATGAAGTGTTTAAAAGCATCAGATGAATTCACATAAAAATTCAGATTTTCAGTTTCTCTTCAGTGATGGAAGCTATTGTTAACATGCTTGGCCCTTTTCCTTCATTCATATTAGCTCCATGGTCTGTGCTTTTATCTGAGTTTGCCACCCTTTCCCCAATACTCCATTATTCCTAATTTTTTTCATTGAAAAATCCTCCTAATACAGGTAATGTTTAGAATATTGTGAGTAGTAAAAACACATCATTAAACCAGATTGTGCTAAGAGACACTTTACATTTATTATTTCCATCTTGTGGTAGTTTAAAATAATGGCCACAAAATCTTTGACACTCCTCTCAGTGAAAGGAAGGATCTATGTTCCTTTCCCTCTTCCCTTTGAATCTTAGGCAGATGGTGAGTCAACTGGAATCACTGAATGTAGTAGAAATAACACTCTGTTATGAAAAGTAGTATAGCTTATATCTTGTTTGCTTGAGATACCCACTTTTAGAATCTAGAGCTGCCATTTAACCCAAGGCCGCCATATTGTGGGGAATCCAAGCCCCTTGGTGAACAGCCCTGATCCAGCTGCAGCTACAGTGAATTGCCAGACATGAGTAAAGAGGCCCCAAGATGATGTTAGATTCTGGCCACCAAGTCATCCTCAGCCATAAAGAACTGCAAGCTGAGGACTCAAATATTGTGAAACAGAGAAACAAAACATTCCTCTGTGCTCTATCTGGATAATGACCCATAGTAATATAAATGTTAATGTAAATATTACAAAAAGGGTTGTTTCAAGATGACAAGTTATGGGGTAGCTCTTCATATAACAATAGGAACCAGAACCTAACTATTTCAAAAATTATTTGAAGTATTTTCACACGTTAAAGAACACATACACCACCTAAACTTGAGTATCCACCTATAAAATGGGAATACTAGTTTCCATAAGATTTAAGGGAACAAAAGTATGTAATATGCCAACCCCAGAACCTCCCCAGTGGTAGATTTTTTTTAATTAAATCATAGCCGTGTCCATTAATGCAATCATGGGGCACAATGTGCTGGTTTCATATACAATCTGAAATATTTTCATCAAACTGTTTAACATAAACTTAATGGCATTTTCTTAGTTATTGTATGAAAACATTTGTATTCTGCATTTAGTAAGTTTCACTTGTATCCTTCTAAGATGCACCAAAAGTGAGATCCCACCATTTACCCTCTCTCTACCCATCTCCCCCTTTCCCTCCGCTCCCTTACCCCTTTCCCCATATTCTTGTGCTATAATTGGGTTATAGCCTTCATATGAAAGCTATAGATTAGTTTCATAGTAGGGCTGTGTACATTGGATACTTTTTCTTCCATTCTTGAGATACTTTGCTAAGAAGAATATATTCCAGCTCCATCCATGTAAACATGAAAGAAGTAAAGTTGCTTTTAAAAATATAAGTTTTTAAGTTATTCTTAAGAGAAGAATAACTTATCTCTATGTAATGCTGGCTCTACAGTAAAAATTTAGAAGGCATACCAGTACTAAAACCATTTCATCTTATCCTGTTTGTACTCCTTCCACTCCCCCAATCCTAATCCTTTGTTATTAGATGGAACTGATGCTGGAGAAGTTATTTGGATTCTGAGTGAAAAATCTGCTTACATGGAAGGTTCATTAAACAAAGGCAGCATTCTAGGAATATTGTTGAAAGAACAAAAACATAATTTTTCATTCTCTCATCAGCTGGAACAAGGACTGTAGGTTTTCAGATAATTGAAGAAGGCAGTTAATTCTGGTAGGTGTAAATCATCTGATGCCTCAGATACCTTGAACTCTTTATTTTACCTAAATGCACACCCCTCACACACGTATGTGAATTACATTTATCTGTCTTTCTCTCTAGGGCCAAGGCCTTTCTTTAGGTATGGGTTCCCTAATTGGAGTTTCATCCCATCTTTCTTGCCCATAGTGAAGTGGCTGTGATTTTAACTTCAGTTTCTGTAAGAAGAGTGAGAACTAAATGGAACTCAAGAAGCAATTGAACGCAGACTCATTTTATGTTTTTGAAGCCTTTCAGAGTCCTCTCCCTGATTTCTAATTAGATGGCCATTTTGAAAGTGACTCACTACTTACTGGTTCTTTTTGAAGTATTAGCCTTAGTTTTGAACATCTATTCTCTTTTTTGCGCTTATATTATACAGTTAGTTACATCTAAGAATTGGTCATGGAGGCTCCTTCAAGTTTCTTATAGGAATGTCTATGATAGTTCAATGCCATCAAAGGGTTAAAGGTAGTATTCGGGGAGGGAGGAGGTGTTATCAGTTTCCGCTCTAGAGTTGGAAAGGGGTTAACAAAGATGTCTTGAGATAAGAGGTCATTTGCCCCATCTGGAAGGATGGCGGAGTTGGAGAAGACAGAGATATGAAGAACAATACTCTCGGCAGGTGGGAAGTAATGTGTAGAAATAAAGTAATCTATAGAGATAAGGCATCAAATTCAGGGCATATTTAGCCAATGAGCATGCAAGCTCCCTGGGGGTAAGTTGTATCCGTAGGGAGAGTGACTCCTACATTGCAGTTTTCTGGAGATATTCTGACGTATGCCAGATGAAAGTGTCCTGATTTGGACAATAAATTATATGGACTCTCTACATATAGGAGAGAAAGTGAAAGTAATGACAAAATGCTGGGTAAGATTTTTCCACATTAGTAAGCAATTGAAAGGCATGGGAGATTTGAGTCCTCGACAACATTAGGACTGATTTGATGACACTGCAAAGTATAAAGTGGGGGGAAGAGAAGAGATGCAGAGGAGAAGAAATCGAGGCTTTTGGAAATAGAGAGCCCAGTAAAGCAGACATGAGAAAGGGAGGGGCTGAGGAGATTCAGGAGAAGGCAGAGATGGGGGACCGCAGGCCTGGAATGGAGGTGCATCAATTTCGTTCACAGGGGCGGAGGGTAAGAAATGGGCGGGAGATGGAATTCCTGCCTTTTTCTTTGAGTCACTCGTGACATGGTTTAACGGTTAATCCAGATCCCTTGTAGATGGGAGAAATAAAGAATCAGTGTTTAGGTCTCATACCCTCCTGATGTGGAGGTGGGCCTCGTATGTGTGCTGTGCTTTGCTGTTGGGAATAAATCTCCTTCGGGATTCTTTACCTCACTGACGTTGTGGAGGAAGAAAAGAAGCAAATTAGCTTGAAGAGCTCAACCTCCTTTCTGGATTTACTTTCCATCTTTAGTTGCTCATTGGAAACTTGAGAAATAGTGACAGTCTCTGTGAATGTTAGGGAAGGGAAGGCGAGGCACCCAGCAAAACATACAATTTTGATCCGTCAACAGATGAGTGGATAAAGAAAACAGAAAACATAGAAATTTTGATCCATCCAGATGAATGGATAAAGAAAATGTGGTGTATATCTACTTTAAGGAATACTATTCAACTCTTTTAAAAAGAAGGAAATTTCATCATTTTTGACATGGGTGAACCTGGAGAGCATTGAGCTGAGTGACACGAGCCAGTCATGGAAAGAAAAATGCTATGCACTTACTTAGATGTGGAATCTATAAATGTCAAGCTTAGAAACAGTAGAATAGGGGTTGCCAGAGACTGGGGCAGGTATGGGGGATTTGGGAGGTGTTGTTCAAAGATCAAAATTTCAGTTAGACAAGAAGAGTCAGTTCAGGAGATCTATTGTACAACATAGGAACTGGAGGTAGTAACAGAGTATACTTAAGAGTTTTTAGGAGTATAATGCACATATTAATTAATTGGATTTAGACGTTCATATATTAAAATGTTGAACACCATGACTATCTATGCTTTGTTGACTAAAAATTAATTTAGAAATTGAGGGTGGGTGCTGAGCACTTGCTGATGTAGTTCCTTTTTATTTTTTTCCAAGATAGAGAAGTCACATTTTCCCCTAGTTCCTTCTGGCAAAGGCCTTCGAGGCTGTGTTTTTGTCTGGGGCACATTTGGATAACACCAAATTCCCTAGGCAGATGTAGGGCCCTTGTGTAGAAGACGCCGTGCAGCCCCACTTCCTCCAGACCCCCACCCCGCCTTCGGCACACCCTGCCCCTGGTGCCTCTCATCTTGTTGGAGAGACTCAGAGACGAAATGGAAACTTTGGTTTCCAGGAGAGGAGGCACTTTTCCTGTTTCTCTCCAAGAAGTGGCTTCCGGAGGCCTGTGTCAGTGCCGCTCTGCTTCCCCGGCAGGGTCTCGAGGACGCAGGTGTGTGCTTTCTCTGGCACTTGTATCTCTTCCTGCCAGTTCACAGCCATCTGGCCTTGGGCTCCGCTTTGGCCAGGGCCTTTCCCTTCTCAGCCAGAGGAACATTTTCAGGTGCTCTTCAAGCAGGTAGAAATCTGTTTGGATGCAAGAGAGCATGTGTTCAGGTGCCATGAGAAGGTGCAGTAACTTGTGGGAAACCAGGTTACTGACTGTAAAGATCAAAACGTCTCTGAGTATCCATCTAGGAGACCAGACCATTAACCACCACAGAAACACAGCCAGGAAGGTGTTCATTATCTCACTGTACGTGTCAAGGACTGTTCCCGGACCCAGAGACACTGTGCCAGTGCTACCCCTGTGGACTTTACAGTCCAATGTCAGGGGAGAAGGAGGGAGAGAGAAATACAGTAAATACAATATAAAGCAGAGGGTAATGAGAAAGCACTAATGAGAAAAAGTAAGTACAGGGCAGGAAGCAGGGAGGAAGTGATGGGGGTGAGTGAGTTTGAAATCCCAGCTAGGAAAGCCAGGGAAGGCCTCATGATAAGTGACTTTCTGGGAAATATTCAAAGGAAATGAGACACCAAGCCATGTCCGGTGGAAGGATGTCTCAGGCAGAGCACAGAGCACCAGCAAAGGCTCTGGGAAGTTTAAGGAACGTGTTTAAGAAGTAGCTAAGTGGATATTGGACTAACTGGGTAACTGTCCATCCATGGTTGCTGTTTTTCACTGCACCTGCTGGATTGTCAGGAATTCTAGTGAGCATTTGGGAAATACAAGTGCCTGAATCGTGGCCCAAGCTACTCCAGCTAAGTGGACGTAGGGTTGTCTTTGTAGAGGCTTCCCAGGGAGCTTAGATGATCTGCAGGGCAGGTCTGCAGAGGCCATCCAGATTCAATCAGTCATGGTCTCCACCTTCATCCTGGTTATAGCATCTGTCCCTTCTTCACAGCAACCAAACGTTGGGAGCAAAACGCTTAGTGTTGGCTGCAGTCATTTTATCAGCAAGTCAAAGGCACGGTGATGACAGGCTAATGTTTTTTTTTTTTTTTTTTTTTTTGATATGTAGAATTTTTTTTTTTTAATAATTTTATTGAATCATAATTATGTACATTGGTGCAATCACAGGGCACGATTCATATACATTCAGAAATATTTTGATCATACTGTTACAGATGGATATCTGTAACAGGCTAATGTTTTAATGTCTCATACCCGGGAATTGCAACACAATGTGTGGTCACAATCACTTCCTACTGCACTGTAGCCTTGTCACCTGTCTCCTTCCATGAGACCTGGCTTCTGTCATCAGCAGGTTCTAGCTGCTCCCTTCCATGTCTCCTATATCCAAGGAAGGGTTCAAATAAGCTGACTATAGGTAAGGGTGAGGCTATAAATGAGATCGACCAGGAACTGGGACAGGACTTGACATGTTCTGCTCTTATTTCTGCTGTTCCCATTTGTCAGCTCCATCATTTCCACAAAGCAGGAAACATGACCACCCATGACTCCTGAGTTTTACCCCTGAGAGCTTCTGCCATGAGAGTCTGATTCTCCAAGTCTCACGTCTACAAGTTCGCCAGGAGGAGACTCAGTAGCTTGTTCTCAGTCATCTGTCTCCTACTGAGAGGATCAGACATGGCCGGTGTCCCGTAAAAACATGGTGCTTCCTTGGTGTCCCTCAGTGGGGGTAGAGGCAGTTCCAAAGAGAAGGAAAGGTTGGGGTGCAGATGAACTATTGCCTTAGATGTTCACTCTAGGGCTGAAACTTGCCTTGGAACTTTTCTTTTGAAGTTGATTTAATTCAAGACCAAAGTCTTAAAAAGTGGATAAATGACCCTAGCAGGCCTAGTCTTTCCCTGTCCATACCTTACTTAAAATTGTTCTGCAATCCCAGAACTTCCAGCCCTCTCTAGTATTTTCATCCATAGCAAGCATTCCCATGTGAAATACTGTGTCTTACATATTTGTTGTTTCTCTCATTCAGTACAACATTATTTCCATAAAGCTAGGATTTTTGTCTCTCTTTTTCACAGCTGTATCCTCAGCATTGATGTGCCCGGCACACAGTAGGGACTCAATAAATAGTGAATGGCTAGTAAAGTTCCTGTATCATTTTTTAGACACCATAGTTATTCCACAGCCATAGTTGTCCTTGAATTTCCCTGATTAGGAATCCATGGGTAGAGAGCCCCACCTGAGCCTCCTTTGGATCTAATCCAGTGATGGTTCCCCAAAACAAACAGAAGAGCAGGGAGCCTGGTGTTGGCACAGCAGCTGCTGAGCTGGGAAGGAAGCAGCATCTGTATTACTCAAACTCAGCAGCATCCCTGGGGAGAGGGTAACCCTGAGGCTTTGCAGGTCTTTTCAATATCTTGGACTAAATGAACTGTGAAATATTTGTTTTATTAGGAGAGCTTGGGTTTGTTTCTAAGGCCTTAAATTGTGTCTGTTCGGGGCAGCTGAGATGTAGCAGAGTGGAGCGTGCACCGTGTTTAGAGAACTCATGGGAACCTCCCCCTGCCATTGTTTGGGGCCTGTCTTCAGAGGCCCCTCTCATTTCTCGTGCAAAGACCAGCCATACGGCTTGTTGGTACAAAGCATGGGAGAAAGATGAGTTTATGGTCAGCAAAAGAATGTGGAGAGGCCTGGTTCATGGAGTGCTGAATGCAGAGGAACTCAGGAAATTCTTTTTAACTGAACGGCCTCAGGCTATAGAGTGTCAGCCTGGGACAAGTGCACTGAATGGGGATTAGACTGGGGGTTCAGGAAGAATCAGTTCCTAAAGCTGATAGAAATTAGAGAGTTTTTATGAGACTTCGAAGAAAAGCCCCTTGTGTGGACAGAGATGCCAAATACGGTTCCACAGCATCTCACATCAATTCTGTTGTTCTGAAATCACTTTTCCCATCTGCGCCTAGGAAGGCTGGGGGCTGTGAGGCTTGGGTAGGAGCCCCCGCTTTCTGAGTTGGGAATGGTGAGTTCTTAAGCTGAATGCAGACAAAGCCTCTGTGTTCTCAGTTGTGAACGTTGAACATCTCTCTGTTTGCCAGAGATGTATAGTTATGTGTGGATACATGTGGATATGTGATCGTGTGCACAGAAGTGTGTGTGTGTGTCTTTTTCTTTCTCTCTCTCTCTCTTTCTTTCTTTCTTTCTCTTTCTCTCTCTCTCTTCTTCCTTCTCTCCTTCCCTCTCTTTCTTCCTTCTTTTTTTATTAAATCATATCTATGTACATTATTGTAATTATGGGGTACAATATGCTGGATCTATATACAATTTGAAATACTAAAAATTGAACTGGTTAACAGAGCCTTCACTGCTGTTTCTTAGTTCTTGGATAAGACAATTGTATTCTACAATTGTGTGCGCAGATACGTGTGTATATGCATGGGAGAAGTTTGGGAATACTGTTTATATTCTCCCGATGGGTTAAGTATTTAACTCTGCAGAGGGAACAAAGAATGGTGAAAAGAAGGGAGAGAGGGGAATAGGTTTTATTTTTAGCCTTATGTATTCCTAAAACGTTTACATCTTGTTTACTACCAAAATATATCTCTACATTATTTATATAGTTCACAAAACATTACAGAAGATTGTAATTGACAAATGAACTCACTAGCCAATGACAAACTGACTGATGATTCCTTTTCTGTTCTACTCCATTTCCTGACCATCCCGAATGACCACAGTGGTAGTGAATTAGGGAAAGAATTTAACCACATCATGTAGGAGTCATTGTTTCTCTAATGCACTAACTTGCTTACCTATATATATGCCATTTCCCCCATGTTACCTCTTGTATCTGGAATACATACTTTCCTAGCACTATCTGTCTTCAATAATCAAATTTTGCTCATCTTTTAAGACCTATCATGATTAAATGACCTCGATGAAACTTTTCTCATTCGTTCATCATGCATCCTGTCTGTCCACTCGTTCACCCATCTATCATTAGTGTCTGCTGAATGCCAAGCACTGTGAAACTTGAGGTAACACAGATGTTGTTGCCTATTACAGATAATATCATAAAGAAAAGAGACAGAAAATATATAACCAAACAAACGAACATAAAAAATTAAAATTGTAATGAATGCTAGGAAGAAAATAAATATGGCATCCTAATAGAGAACAGTGAAGCAATGCCTGGATTAAAGAGGGTGGTCAAAGATGGTGTTTATCGTAAGACAGAGAATGGAAGAAATGAGAGTCAGGTTACAGGATGGAAAAAAGGACATAAAGGATGTTTTCAAACAGAAAGAACAATACATATGATCTCTTCTGCTTCTGAAATTCTATATTTGTTTATCACATTTTTCTTCATATTTATCATTTTTATGTTCATATTCTTGATTTTTGAGTTTTTTGGAAGCTTTTTGTTTGCCTACCATATCATTGACACTAAGTAAGCTGAAGAAAGCATCACATGTCTCAAAGACAACTTAAATTTCATTAAGAACCTCTCTAAAGATACAGAGATGATTTCCAAAATTATCTTCAGGACAGATACTGAAATGTTTTTTTTTTTCTTCCAGTCACTTTTCTGTTTTACCTGAATGCGGAAAGAAAAACCATCATTATCTACAAATATAATTCTTGTTGGGTAGAATCGACCCTTATGCCAAAATGTCTTTAAAAATAATTTTAAGTCCTGTTAACATTTTTTTGTCTTTCTTTTTATGCTCTTTGGCCTCTGGGCCTTTTTTTCTTTCCTTTTCTTTTTTTTTCCTTGGATAAAGGTGAAAGTATACTTTTGGTAGACCAAAAACTATTTTCTATCCTGTGATGGTGAACTATAGAATGCACCCAGCCTACAACCACCTCTCCACACCTCTAATTGACTCTAGTTGAACGGGTGCTATTTTCCTGCTTCATGAGGAAAATTGTCAGTTATGTTGATTTTTCTCTAAGGCTGACCTTGAGACATGGAAAGGTTTTTATTTTCTAAATCAGTAACTAGGAAAGATGTTTGCTCTGTCCCTTGGGATATCATCTTTCAAACTGAGGTGCTAGAGAGAACAACTTCAATTTTAGAAACTTATGGTGGCCAGAATCAAGAGGAAGACACCTTGTTGTCTCTGGAAAGTCACAGGATCTCAGAGTTGAAGAAAACTTAGAGATCATTTAGGTCATTCTCCTATTCAATGCTGGAATTTGTTTACAACAGTCCTAAAACAACCAACCATATGTCACCCTTATATTCATTATACATGAGTACTTCCCTTGATGCTGAAGTTAGTATCTTTTAAGAAAAAACATTCTGAATTATCTCTGCTTATTAGACATTAGTTCTTCATACCAGTTTTATCCAATAAACTTCAATGCATCAAAACCAACATTTTTGACACACCCCTAGTAATCCTAAGTATGCTCACCGACAGGGTAAAGATCATGTCTTGTCTATGGCCTATTTATGACTAAATTGGGCCTTGAACCAGAAGATTGAAATTATGGATCCACACATTAATTGACTTCAGGCAGTGTTTAAATCTCTGCCCCAATTCTTTCCCCCCTAAAATGTAAATGGTACTCACGTCACTGAGGAATTTGTGAGGATTAAATAGGAAAACGTGTGAACATTTTTAACATGCACCTAACACACAACGGGTGCTTAATAATTTTTCTGTCCATTTTTGTAAGTAAGGAGTACATTTGGCTGCAAATGACAGAAACTTCAGATATCGCTGGCTTAAATCATAAGGACATTGATCGTTTCTTTAGGAGGAAGCTCAAAGACAGGCAGGCTTGGCATGTCAGCTTATGGATCTCATCACAGGCCAGGCTCTATCTCCTGGCTCTCCCATCTTTACCATGCTGGCTTCCCCCTTTGTGCTTTCTGCACATAGCTGAGACTGACTGCCACCAATCCAGGGGCCATGGACAAAGTCAAGGCAGGAGAAAGGAGAAATAAATGGCACCTGCAATCTCTCCTTTTTTTAGAAAAGCAAAAGCCTCCCTGCAGACTTCTGCTGATCCTGCTTTGGTGAGACTGGGTGAAATTGCCACTCTTCCTTGTCAGTTGTGCTGGGAAAGTGATATAAGGAGTTGGGAACAAAAAGAGTTGGAGATGGCTCTGCATTTGTCAACTAACCACAGCAGCTGTCATATCAGCTCCGGTGTCCCCCAACATGGTCACTTCTCTAGGCTTATTACTCACTATGGTCTCAGCGATTCTAAAAATGACTTGATTTGTGTACATGTTCACCCCTTTGGTTTCCTGGTTGGCTTAACTGTGGTCATTACCAAGCAATGGCTGTATCACCCATGGTTCAACCAGGAAATAGAGCCATTGTGGTTATTATGGACTATGGGATTTCCTGAGGGATTAGATCTTACAGAATGTGGGAAGAGCTGGACAAGTAAAGTCTGCAAAGAGGAGTTGTTGAATCAAAGAAAAGTCAGTCTTCCAAAGCCTGGATGCCTGGGAACAAGTAAGAACTCACAGGGAAGTCTGGGAAGCCAGGTCTGTCCAACTGCCGGAGGATCATGAGAGGGACCAGTGAAGAAGTTTCTGGAAGGCTGATTTCTCTGTGTCTAGGGGTGTACAAAGGTCAGGGCTGGGCAGTTGTGACAGCAGCTGGGAAGAATAGTCTAGCGTCGGGAAACTATAGGGTTGGGTAGAACCTGCTGGCATCTCTTGTTCTGTCTTTTACCCCATCTAACTGTGGTGATCCTCAGAGAATAACCTAAGTTCAGAGTGATTTGAATGGGCTGATGTAGCTTCTCTAACCCTTCAATGTATCAGAGGGTAAGAGAATGAGGATGTCCACCCAATTGTACTTTGACCATTGTGAGATTTTGCTTGTTTTCATTGCAATGAGAAGCACTTCTAGGGAGATTTTTAGAGGTGTATCAGATGACGGCAATAGGGCCAATTCCAAATAGAATTAGCAGGTGTCATAAACACAGGTTGCTTTTAGGAATCCACCAGGGGAAGAAAAAGCAGAAATATCAATTGTGAGGGTACATAATAAGAAAGAGGGTGAAATAATGAAGCAGAAATTGTGTCTCCACCCTCACGTTCTCCACAAGCTCTTCTCATCTCCATTATTAATTTTTGTTTCTTTAACTTCTGTTTCAAAACCCCATGACAGCCATTTTTCCTTTGGACAGTGTATTTTTTCCTTTGGATTTAAAATCTTTTATCTTCGTCTTGACTTGTGTATCAGTAAATGTTTAGCAGTATGTTAACTGTTATCTTTTGTGTACTAAACACAGGATACTTTGGAATAATTAAATCATGAAATGTCTCCTATACCCATCTTAGCACCGATACTCTTTTCATGTAGGTGATAAAAGCCAGACATACATTAATTCACATCAAATTGTCTCATGATAACTTGAAAAATTATGAGAGAACATTATCTAATCATGACAATAAGTTAAATTTCTTCTTTGCTATAGATAAAAGCTCCCCCCCACCTTTTTTCTATTCACAAAGCAGACAGAGGATCAGTGAGAAGGCCATTTTTCTATTCCATTATGGAACACATATGATATAGTTATTGTTTCTAAGATCTGTTCTTCAGAGTCGATTTGTCAAAAGGACAGCCTGACCTATGTCTTCTCAGCATGACAAGCTGAACCCCAAACAAATGACTTCTTGATTCTAAACACACCATTGCATTCTATTTAGGCAGAAATGATGCTGGCTTAGTGAAGCTGCAGGACATTTCTTGACCAGAGCACCTTCTGATGACAAGCTGATTTCACAGAGAAGGTAAGCTTTGATGTCAGTCCTACTTAAAGAGATAGCTTTAACCGAACTTCCAATTATAATGGGTCCAGACAGGAATGGTCAAGTACTGGGATTTCCTTATAAAATCTGTAACTCTAGCAAGGTCATGTTAAAAGAGAAAATAACACGACTTAAGGGTGTATACAAAAGCCAGCATTGTAAATTCCATATTGCTCTCGACGTGGAGGAATAAGCAGATGGAGTCTATTGGAAGGGCTGAAGGCACAGATGTCTACTTGGCTTGGGTTCAGAGTGGAAGAAGAAGCCCATTTTGTAGCTGAGTCTGTGATAGGAAACACCCAGATACACAGAGGGCCGAAAAATCAAGTGCATTGGGTTTAATGAACTGTTTTTCAAGACAATTATTACAACATCTGAGCAACAAGTTACTGTTTGGAGCAGCTCTTATAACTAACTCAAACACGTGTTTTGGGAGGGAAAAGCTTTCAGAGGTGGTTGAGCTGCATAAAGTGCTACAGGTCTTCCACTTACAGCAGCATTGTTACTGCTCAGGCCAAAAAGCAAAGCAAAACAAACAAACAAACAAATAAGTCCTAAGCCCTTTGTTCATTACACATATTATCTCCATAATGTTCAACAAACTGAAGTTGGGAATGGGTGTTTATTGCATAAACCTTTCCTAAAAATGTTAAAAAATAGAATCAACTGCTATTCTCAGGGCAGGGTCTATAATATTAAGGGAGAAACTATGAAAAATAATATTGCCTATTGTTTTGTTCTGCAAAGTGTATGCATATTTACTGTAGCAAATGTATAAAATACAGACAAGAACTTGAAATCATAAGAAATTTTCTTACAGGGAAACGATCACAATTGAACGTTTCAGTACAAGGTTTTTTTGTCATACTACAGAATTTCTGTGTATTCTTTTTTATATTTCTGCTCTTTTCTTCTGGCAATATGTTATAGGGGTGGTTCCTTGTCAATAAATGCAGATATAAATTGCCAATTTTAATGGATGCCTATATTTTATCTAATCTGTAATTTGTTTAACCTATCTAACATTTGTGGATGCTGTGATTGTTTTACTCTGATGGATTAAACACTGATCTATCCATTTATTTATTTTCGATAACATGGCAATAACTATCTTTGCAGATACTTCTCTGTGTGTTTGGCTAATTATTTCCTTGGGTTGAATGCCCAGAAGTAGAATTGCTGGATCAACGGGTCTGTACAAGTTTAACTTTTAATAGATCCTGCCAAATTGCCTGCCAAAATTTGATACCCATTACGCCCCCTTCAACAGTGCGGGCGAGTGTCTTTCTACCATATGCTTCTCAATGCTGGACAGTATCAATCTAATTAATCTTTGCCAAGCTGAAAATCTAAAACAACCATAATAGCAATACTCCTTCTTATTTGTCTATTTACTGTTGAGTTGGCCTATCTTGTTAATGTTAATTCGCCCTTTTCACAGAACACCATGAATTTTCAAATAATGAACTTTCATTTATTGTGTCTGCATTTTCTCTGTATTTTGAAGAAATTGTATAATACAGCTCAGAAGTTAGCAGGCCTGGCATTTAATGCTATCTGACACTAGCTAAGGGTTTCTTTCTTTCTTTCTTTCTTTCTTTCTTTCTTTCTTTCTTTCTTTCTTTCTTTCTTTCTTTCTTTCTTTCTTTCTTTCTTTCAGACAGAGTCTCACTTTATTTATCACCCTCGGTAGAGTGCCTTGGCTTCACACAGCTCACAGCAACCTCCAACTCCTGGGCTTAGGGGATTCTCTTACCTCAACCTCCCGAGTAGCTGGGATTACAGGCGCCCGCCACAACGCCCAGCTATTTTTCTGTTTTTTGCAGTTCGGCGAGGCCGGGTTTGAACCCACCACCTTCTGTATATGGGGCCGGCGCCTTACTTGATGAGCCACAGACGCTGCCCCAAGGGATTAGTTCTTAACTCTTCCTATCAGTGGTTCTCAACCTGTGGGTCATGATCCCTTTGGGGATCTCCTGCATATCAGATATTCACATTATGATTCATAACAGTAGCGAAATTACAGTTATGATGTAGCAGCAACAATTTTATGGTTGGGGTCACCACAACATGAGGAACTGTATTAAAGGGTCACGGCATGAGAAAGGCTGAGCACCACTGCTAGACACATCTGTGAAATGGGAGCAATTGTAACCCAGGCACAGCCATAGGCACTACTTTTTGTTATTATGTAATTAGAGAGGAGAGGTTTTGTGTTTGTTTCGATGTTGGATGTTTTTGTTTGTTCTCAAAATTTCTGTCCACTCCTGTGGTCAGCGGCCCTCCATGGTCCCCCCTTTTTTCGTATTCACACCCTCCTGTTCAGTGTGAGCCAGACCCAGCGCCGCACTTCCAAAGGTCAGAGGTCAGCAGCAGTGATGAAATGCCGTCTCCAATGTCGGGTGACAAAGAGACCCTGGTTTCCACCTTGCTCAACCTCTCCTCCCCTGTCTCACTGTCCATCCCTCTCTCTTAGATCCTTGTCCTGGGGGAAGCGAGCACCTTGTTCCTAGTTCTCTCTGGACAGGTCCATGAAGCGAGACGCTGATGTCTCTGGTCAACAGAAAAGCCACGTGAGTGAGCTTGGAAGCCGGTTCCTTCCCAGCGCAGCCTAGAGATGACAGTAGCCCCAGCCTATAGTATCTTGATGCAGGCTGAGTCAGAGGCACCCAACTAAGCTGTGCCCAGATTCGTGACCCTGAGAAATGGTGAGCCCCGACGTTTGGGGTCTTGTTCTGCAGCGACGGGTAACAGACCCCTGAGTTCTCCTCGGAGTGCTACCCGGACTGTGTGTTTGGGCCTCCTGCTCCGGGTTGGTCGTCATGGTGCATCATGCCTCTGTCACCACTGGCCAGCAGCCAGAGCGAGGGAAGCTACACTCCGGGATTAACCAAGTCTTTCCTTCCCGGGACCCCAATGCTTTGACACCTGGGGCCTTACTGTTGCTGGTGGGACTGCCCCTCCCAAGATTGCTAATTTCTGCAGATAACGGACAGCTCGTCCAAGAGCATACTTTTCGGAGCAACCCATCCAGAACCCACACCCCCAACCACCCCCTTCATGGGGCTCCGAGCTCCACCATCCCAGATCGCCCCAGAGCCAGGAACCAGACATCGTGGGACAGTCACTGTCCCCCCAAGGCCAGTCCTCTGCCTGTCCTCCCTGAGTGGCTCCCTTCTTCCCGAGAAAACCACAAGGAAAGCTCTTGCTCAGGATTCTCCTTCCTTTTTGTCTGACTGATCCCCCGTGTCCATGGTGCACCCCCTCCTCTCGTGTGTGTAAGGACGTGTCTTTCAAAGACAACCATTTCCAGATCTGCTGGCTTCCCCGACCCTGAATAACAATAAAGCCTGTCCCCAAGCACTCCCCTCCTTTACTCCCCATTGCCGGTTCCCCACACCTGTCCTCTCAATACCTTACTGAATGGTTCGGGTAAGTGAAAGGCTGTAACTCCACAGGCCCAAAGACGAATACCACCTCACAGACACTCACATTAGCTAAAACCACAATTGGGAAGAGAAACACTCACCTAAGAGCCCTTGATCTGGTGGATTCCCTGATTATTAATATGTCAATCAGCAACAGTTTTCCTTCATTTATTGCAACTTTCAGATTCTGCCCAAGGCTCACCAGCGTTTAAGAAATGGGGTGCCTGTGGCTCAAAGGAGTAGGGCACGGACCCCATATGCTGGAGGTGGCGGGTTCAAACTCAGTCCTGGCCAAAAACTACAAAGAAAAAAGAAAAAAAAAAAGAAAGAAAGAAAGAAAAGAAAGAAATGGGGTTTCTTAGAGAACAGCCTACCCCACCATGGTTTTCCTGAATGGTACCAAGGCTAGTCTAAAGCTCTGGAAGTGTGACTTTTAAAAATAAACTATTTTCTCCCCACTCCCTTCTCACATTTTCCCCCTGCAAATAAAAAGAGGGAAAACAGAGGTCAGTTTTCCACTTACTGTGTTTTATTCCGGGGGCTGGACCAGAGGACTCCTCAAGGTCCCATTTAGCACTAAAGGTTGCTTGGTTGTGGATCAGCTCCATGCATGGCAGAATTAGGAGCCCAGGGGGGCTGCTTGTTGCTATTCTTGTTTCTTGTGCCTCCTTTATTTTTGGAGTAATAGTGCTCCAACTTGCATGGCCCACAATCCTGTCTCAACTCTTAATTGTGAAATGAGATGGGGAATACATGTCAGCATATTTCATGTAGACCGTCTTCTAGACTTCCCACACTCTCTTTTTCCAGAGCGAGATGTTATCTTTCCTTTGTAAAAGGGATGAACTTTAAATTTATCCCTGAAGAGCACAAGTTCAAGGTTATTTTTGTAAGGTTCCACCAAACGTCACGATTTGTACGCGATGAGCCTATTTGTCAACATTACATTATATCTAAAGACGCTCTTATCACTCCGATGTGTTAGGTTGAACTTAATAGTATGTAATTTACCAAATCACTAAACCATGGAGAAGAAAAGAGAAATATTTCTTATTCTTTGCCTCAGCTATGAGGGGCCAGGAATCTTGTACCTCAGGACTGTCAGTCACTTCTGGTTCCAGAACTGCTTTGGTAAAAATTAAGATACTCTGATAGGTTATATTCAGACTCTTTTTTTGTTTGGTTTCGAGGCTCTTCTCTTTGTTTAATGAACAGCCTCTTAAATAATGCTCTCACTCTGTTGAGGAAGAGAACTACTGAATTGTGTGTGTGTGTTGACTAGCAAACATGTATCAGTGGCGTAAGTAGCAGGGTTTTTGTAACCGAGAGAAGTTTACGAAACATTAAATTGTTAAGGGAGTCACAGTGTTTCGGAGATTGACCTTGAAGTTTGAAAAAAGTTAATTGATCCACTGGAACAGTACAAAGCCAGCTTTGGTGCTAAATGTAAATTGTTAAAAATGGTACGGAATAACATCTGCCTTGTAGTATGCCTTAATCAGCACTGTGAAAAATGAAAGTTTAACGATCTACTATAGTGGCTTCTAAGTGAAGGATAAACAAAGGATGAAAGAGTCTCTTGCATGGTTGGTAACTGATGCCATGAAAAATGTCAAGAGCCATCTGCCTCAAACTTATCCAAACTGTCATCAAGTATTCTAATCCAGTCAAACGAGATACAACTAGAACAACCTATGTAACTTGCTGAAGGCTTATCAAAAGAGTTGTAAATAAAGAAGAAAAAAAACCCATCCACTGTGTAGCCGCAGATTGCAGCCAGCTTGCCTGTGGCTTTGAAATTCAATCCCATTTTTCTACTCTGACAAACTGTACTAAATAGCAAAATGGATTTTGCTCTTAGCCATTTTCACTTTAGTTGCTATCAGGAGATAAATGCAGAATTTCCTAATAGAATCGGATGGTGATTTATTTTTTAAAATGCATAGATTGGTTCAGACCTTACCACTCAATCCGTAAATATCAATATGTAGCAAGTAGATGCAGGGAAACTTAGTGTTGCATTTTGGTCAGTAAGACATCACTTACTCACATGTGGGTAGGTTTCCATGGCCTAAGACCGTATAATTTTTTTTTTTTTGAGACAGAGTCTCACTATGCCACCCTGTGTAGAGTACCATGACGTCACAGCTCACTGTAACCTGAAACTCTTGGGCTTAAGCAATTCTCTTGCCTCAGCCTCCCAAGTAGCTGGGACTACAGGTGCTCACCACAACACCCGCCAATTTTTTGTTATTGTTGTCATTGTTGTTTGGCAGGCTCGGGCCAGGTTTGAACCTGCTACCCCTGGTGTATGTGGCTGGCATCCTAACCATTGAGCTACAGGTGCTGAGCCCCTATAATTTTTTTTTGTTGTTGGAGCTTCTCTTCATGTCGTTTACTAAATCAATTTTTCATAATCTGCTCATTAAGAGTACCGAGTTCAGCATCAGGCAGATAGGGTTTAAATCCCAGCTCAACCACTTACTGACTGAGTGACCCTAGCCAAGTTGCTTAACTTCCCCAAACTTGTTTTCCTCATCTGGAAGATTGAGATAACTATTACCAGCCGAGTCACAGATAGACACGAGTTTATGCTTTGGAAATTCCTGCAACAGGGAAGCCAGTCTTGGCAAAGACAAGTAATGCTGAATCACTGTGTACATACCTCGTTTTCCTAGTCACCATATGACTCCAGGCCGGTCAGCTCTAACCAATGCACTGTGGAGGGAAGCGTGGCATATCATTTCTGAGCCAAACCTTTAACTGTTCATGTACTTCCTCCATTGTTCACCTTCCCTTCCAAGGCGATCCTGGACTTGATGCATCCAGATGGAATAGTTAAAAGATAAAGACCACTGGTCCTGTGTTGGACTTCACAAGAGAAAGAAATACATCTTTGTTGGGTCTGCCGCTGACATTCAGTGTTAATTTGTTCCTGCACATAGCTGAGCTATACTTAATATGTAAATCAATAAGTGTTGGTATTTATAACAATCTATGTGTGCATATATATTTTGCTACCAATAGGTTCGCAATAAATATGTATTTAAATAGCATGCAATCTTCTGACTGTTTTATCCTCTTTCTTGGTATTTCTAGATACGTAGGATCCCAGGACTACTGTTGTGGGGGAAAGACAGATGATGATATGAATAACTGTAGAACAGAATGGTGCTAAAGAGTAAGAATCGCTTCACAGAAGGACCTCTGAAGAATTAGAAGAGGAGACTATTTAGGGCTGGGGAGGTCTGGGAAAAGCTTTATGGGTGTCAAGTCCCCATTGAAAGAAAGGGAGTATTGAAATAGGTAGGTTTAGGGGTGTGGAAGGCACACTTTGTCTCCCCTCCCTACCTCCATAGATGGAGAATAACACGAAACAGAAGAAATGGGAATGACCCCTTTTCAATGACACATGAAAAGATTTTTACTGCCACAAGTACTCAAAATAGTTAAATCAAAACAGATCAAAATTAAAACTAGAAGCAGATGTTATAATATTTCCTTTACCTATCAGATTGCCCAAAATGAGAAGACTAATAACATCTGCTTGCAGTGTAAGGGTGATAGAGTGGGACGGGGGCACTTTCAGAACTTGCTACAGTTCTGAGGATTTTGGCAAAAAAAATTAGAAGTCTTAAAAATGGGCTGGTCTTTTGTGATTTCACATCTAGAATGATTTCACAAAGGTAATGGCACAGAGACACCACAAAAAGTTTAAAATAGTAAAAACCAACAAAACAATCCACAACAATAGGAAACAATCTAAGTTGGGTTGTTTCGATAGGGGGATGGTAAAATAAAAATGATGCATATGTAAATCTATGACATGGACATATTCACAATATATGGCTAAATGAAAGATGTTTTAAAACATTTTGGGCTATATGATCCCATGTATGCCTGAGCTTATGGAATCACCTATTATCTATTGTGTATTTTTAGAACTTATAAATTATTTATTATAATCAACTATTGCACATGTTAAATTATATGTATTTATTTTTATTTAATTAAATTTAGCTTAGGCATACATGCATATTTTTCCTTAATTTTCTCTTTCTTTCTTTTCCCTCTCTCTCTCTTTTTTTTTTTTTTCCGGCAGAGTCTCACACTGCCACCCTGGGTGACGTGGCATGAACCTCATGCACAGTAACCTCAGACTCTTGGGCTTGAGCAATCTTCTTGCCTCAGCCTCCCAACTAGCTGGGACTACAGGCAGCTACCCCCAGCTAATTTTTCTATTTTTAGAAGAGATGGAGTCTTGCTCTTAATTGGGCTGGTCTTGAAGTCCTGAGCTCAAGCAATTCATGTGCCTCAGTCTCCCTGAGTGCTGGGATTACAGATGTGAGCCACGTGCCTGGCCCTGTATTTTCATATATGAAAATTTTAACAAAGGTCATACTTGGTGATTTTCACATGAATGATATTTATTTTTACCCTCATTTTCTGAATTAGTTTCCACATTTATGTGTAACTTTCATACTAAGAAGAAATTATTTCAAAAACAAAAAAGGGAGGGGGAAATGCTATTTGAGGCTGGTCTTCATTTTTTGACATGGTTAAGGGGGTCTTCTGTGGCTTCATTTCATGTGTGATGGACACGATTTCTTTATCCTAGCTGAATCCACTCTGTACAAGGAGATAAGGCCACCATCTAACAGACGATTTCCTGCTTATATAAGTCATGTTGGCTCGAGGAATGCTGCCTATCACCGTATTTTGATAAATCTTTTTAGTGTTATCTGCCATTTCTCTAAAAGTAACAGTTCTTCTAATTTTATAACAAGTCTTAAGTGGGTTGGCAGGCCACAAAAGAAAAAAGATAGATTGATACTTTAAGCACTAAAAGACTAGAAATCTCTTGCCTTGTACAGCCAAGGCAGAGAAATCTTGGTTCTGTTACATTTAAAATAATACTCGCTACTATTTCTTGAGAACCTCCTATTTGACAAGTCTGAGCTAAGCACTTTCTGTGCAATATCTCATTTCAAACTCACCACAACCCTATGAGACCAGTTCAATTTTTATTTTCGTTTTATAGGTGAGGAAATAGGTTGAGTACATTACTGAGATTCCATGCTATAAAGTGGCAGAGTCCCTGCTCTGCCTGATCATTGAGAGATGATCAGATGGTGGGACAGCTTGTTGAATGGAAAAGGGGTCAGGGGAGGGATGAGATAACCTAGGTCACATCGCCACAATGTCTTGGTGAGTTTCTTCCTCTTGAGTTGTAGTAAATATGGTAAATAGAACATATGTGTGTGTTTACACTCTGTCACTCACATGAGCGTTAAGAAATCAAGATTATATATCTATATATCCGGATCTATACCAACATAGACGTGGAGGGGAAAGGAGGGGCCACTGATAAGAAATGTCAAAATGTTTTTGGAAGATTGAAAGCAGAAGAAAGAATCATAATGAACTTAGCAGAGCAGAAAGAGCTGAAATCTACATGCTTGTAGTATAAGGAAATGATACAGAGATTCCTGTAAAAAGTTCAGAGATTGACAGCATCACAAAGAATCTGCATTTGTTTATCTATTTGGTTACTTTTCTCAGAATATTTTAATCCACTTTGTAGAATTCTTTACTTTCCAGCATGCAATTTTATGGTTGCTTCCCTTTTCTTCCTATTTTATTTTTTTTTCCAATTAAAAAGATCTGGAGTTTTAAGTAGGCTACTTTTAAGTGTCACACTCATGTTGTAAGAATGTTAAACAATATAGAAATGTAACAAGTAATAGAAAGGAACTCTCACACCTTCATCTGATTCTTCAGCTACCCCATATGGTAGTTGCTATTTTTAAAATAGTCACTATTTTAATTGAAATTAATTAAAATAAAATAGAAGTAAAAATTTACCTTCCTCAGTTACACTAACCACATTTGAAGTACTTGCCAGTCCCCTATGGCCTGTGGCTATTGTATCAAACAGCCCAGAAATAGAACATTTTCTTGGCCATAGACATTATGTTCAAGAATATTGCAGTAGAGGTATTAGAGGTATTCACTGGTAACATTCCATGGCAGATTTTTTAATTTTTTTCAGTTGCACGTAGAAAATAAAGCAACGGACTACATATGCTCGTGGTTTCTCACAAACAGCCCAACTGCTTCCAAGGAGAACCAATGTGGTCTTGTTCTGTCCCTCTGTCTCCTCACCTCGGCTCTCCAGAAGTGCCCACCTACAGTTTTTAAATCAAATTGTAATTTACGTATTGCAACAAATTCAGAAATGTGGACTTACACAAGACCCCCCACGTCTAGGCGTATCCTATAGAGACACAATCTATTTAATGTCTGTTTCTAGTTCTTTCGGTGGCTACTCACACAACTCCATTGTCAATTTCTCAGTCGCTGTCTATTAACTTCTCTGTAGGGTGATGAGTATTAAGCTCACATTGACCTCATCCCTTTATATCTTCCTTCCATCTGAAATCTATATTGTTACATTCTATTAGTTGCCTCTCTGATTCTCTGATTCTATTTTCTTTCTTTTTTTAATATTTTGAGACAGTCTTGCTCTGTGTCCAAGTTAGAACGCAGTGGTGTCATCATAGCTCATTCAGCCTTCGACTCTTGGGCTCAAGCAATTCTCCTCCCTCAGCCTCCCCCAAGTAGCTGGGACTATAGGTGCACACCATGCCCAGCTAATTTTTTTTTTAATTTTGTTTTTAAAGATAGTCTCAAACTCCTCATCTTATGTATTCCTCCTGCTGCAGCCTCACAAAGTGCTAGGATTATAGATGTGAGCCGCTTAACTCCAAATACATTTTTTTTTGAGACAGAGTCTCACTCTGCTGCCCTCAGTAGAGCACTATTGTGTCACAGTTCACAGCAACCTCAAACTCTTGGGCTCAAGTGATTTTCTTGCCTCAGCCTCTTGAGTAGCTGGGAGTACAGGAGCCTGCCCCAACGCCCGGCTAGTTTTTTCTATTTTTTTTAGTAGAAACAGGGTCCCCCTCTTGATCAGGCTGGTCTTGAGCTCCCAACCTCAAGTTATCCACCAATTTTGGCCTCCCAGATATATTTCCTTGACCTTCCCTTGACTTTCCCTTGACTTGCAAACTTGTGATAGCAGACCCTAGCCCTCTCTTCCACCACTTCCTCCCATTTCCATGTCCTACCCTCCCGCCACACTTTGGTCCATACATTGGGTGTTCTGTCTGCCCACCAAAGCTTTGCTTCTCTGTGCTTTCTCCATAGGTTGACACTAAAATTGCAAAGCAATTTTTTTGTTGTTGTTTGAAACAAAATATGTGGCTTGAAAGAAATGTCTTCTAAGGTCCCTAAATCTGGATAAATCTACTGAGCTGGATTTGATGCTTGACCCTGACTCCTGCTGAGGGAGTCTTCCTAGGTGTGTGTGTGTGTGTGCACGTGTGAGCGTGCTTGCACAGTCACATTGGCGGGCAAACGCTCGTCTCCCTCTAATCTTGTCAGGTGGGGGTGCATGTTTAGGGCCCTGGAGGTCCCTGGGAGGTGAGCTCAGCAGTGCGAGTCTGATCCCTTTGATTGAATACAGGCTTCACATCCTAGATCTTTGTTCAGACACTGCCTGTCTGGCATGGCCTGAGGGCTGTGGATACTGTTTAGCTTTCTGATCTTCCATTGTGTAAAACATTCCCTTGTCTGGGGTGGAAGCACGGGGCTGAAAGGTACAGAGAGTGAGATTTCAGTCCCAGAGATCCATGCAGATGTGTGGAGACGTCTCTATCACACACACCGGGAAAGCTGAGGCGGGTCATTCATAGTTTCGGCGGCCATGCTGGCTCGCCTGTACTATGCACTAGTTGAAAGAGGGTACTAGCCAAAAGCTAATATTGGATCTTGCTCTCAGACTGCCGCCCCCCCCCCCCAGAATCTCATTGGCAGTCTCTTTTGAAGAGCAGTTCCCTATGTCCATTAAACCAAGATTGAATTAGTTTGTGGGAGCTGCTTTTAGCGTTCGCCCTGTTACATTATGCATGATTCCTGGCTGCTCATCACGTGAGCAAACTGCGCTGAGCTCCATTAGTGAGTTTTTTAGGGTTGTGCTTAACTTGGAAATGGATTGATTTTGTGTAGGTTAATGTATAGCAGTGATGTTGCCATGGCCTTAAAAATACCCTTTTACTTTTGATATCAATAGGGAAGCATTCTTTGGGGATTATGGCTCATTTTAAAAGGATAAATCATGTAGATTGCATGTTTAGAGAAGAGGAGGCCCTGTGATAGAACACTTTATGGCAGGACAAGTGGTGTCCCCTCCTTCCTGCCTTGGAGAAATTAGGGCTCCTTATTCAGTGTGTGTCCTGGGACTGTTCCCAGAAAGGAAAAATGCTATTCCTTCCCATTGACGAGTATTATTCAACCAATCAGGGCAGAGCCCCAAATTGAATGTATATCCTTTAACATTTTGGTTGTGAAGATCATAAAAGTGGATTTTTAATCCACTTTAGCTCATCCTCCCTGCTAGAAGTCTGCACCCATCTTTCTATCCTGCCCAGAAACAAACAAGACCCTGGGGGAGTGTAGGTGTTGGTATACACTGGCTGGATCGAGCTAGTGATTTAGCGTCCCCATGTTATAGAGTGAGTGGCGGGACATGGTGAAATGTTCAGTAAATGCCTTTACTAAAGTGCACCCAGACACACAAAGGTTGAGTGAGCTGTGGGGACTGCTGACTCTCTGGAGGCTGAGAGTTTGGGATGGGGCTGGGCGGGGTGGGCTGTGCATGCACAGCGCTTGGGTAAGGCGGCAGAATGTGTCCTGGGGATCCAGAGTCTGGATCCGTGAGATTGGAGGCCAGGCAAATGAGCTGGTGGAAGGCGTCCAGGCAGAGGACAGGCTGCGTACAGGCACAAAGGGACAAAACGGCCTGGAGTGAGCAAGGGTCTACACAGCATCAGCCATTGTGAGGGTGGGGAGAGAAATCAAGACTGGGAGACCAGAACAGGGAGGACCCTCCTTGCCAGGGGAAGGAGCTTGACTTGCCCGGGGACCTCCGATATTTAATGGCAGAAGCAGAATTCAAGTTCACGTCTCTTGATTCCCAGAACCATGCCACTCTCTGATGTCACTCCACGAGGCTCTTTCTCATGCTGAAACCCAGAAGTCTCTCTTGTGCTGCCCTTGCTTGGGAAACTTCCGCTGCAGATCTTTCTTGTTATGGGCAGTTTTTAATTAGAAAAGTAATACATGCTAATTTGTTTTAAGGACTGAAGGATAAAATGGGGAAAAGACAACTCCCCCCCTTGTCTCCTCTCCCAGTCACAAACCACTAATAGTTTCTTGGGAACCTTCCAGACTCAGTCTGTGAGCGCGGGAAGTGTGGCATACAAATAGCATCAGGCAATACACAAAGGTCAGCAACTTGCTCTGATGTATTAAATAAGAAATCTCATATATCTTTCCATGACTGCGAAGTTCTGCCTCACATTTTAAAAAATTGCTGCATAGTGTTTTATAGTGTGGATTGCCTGTAATTTATCTGAATAGCACCGTGTTGCTAACCATGTAAGTTTTTCTCCTATGTAACTGTCTTGTATATAAATGTACACATACATGCATATGTATAAACACATATATGTGTGTGCTATACGTAAGTCACACACACTGTATCATGTATTTACGTGCTAGATGCCGATAAGAGGACTTCAAAAAGTTTGTGGAAAAATGGAATTAAAAGATAGAACTAAAAATATACACTTTATTTTCAAAAGAAGATACCCCAAGATCAAGATACTTTTATAAATGGTCGTACAGGCCGTTTAGTCCATCCCTAAAGAATGGAGGGTACTTGGAATTTAACCAAGAAACACAGGTGTCCTTTAAACATGTCTTAATATTAGGAAACACAATGGAGTCAGGAGGAGTCGAATAAGAACTATAAGGTGAGTACCTAATGACCACACACAAATGCAGGTGTGTACAGACGTAGTAAGAAAAGTTATGAAACACAGAGGATATAACTCTCAGAAGGATGAGAATTTTGTTGGCTGAAAAAAAAAAGAATAATGAAAAAGAACATCAGTGACTTCACCTTTACCTCTCAAGTTCCATTACTTTAAAATACAGGGGGGACACAAAGTGTGTGTGCAATTTACTATGTTCAACTTCTTTAAATTGTACGTGAACTTTGTCATAACTCATATGTATGTATGTGTGTGTGTCTATTTGTCATTAGTAAAGTAGATATATTGCTAGTGAGGACATTATCTAATTCTCTGGTTTTTTTCAGTTCTACAGATTTGATTTAAAAATACACACACACACAAAGCAGGCTGACAATTTTATCCCATAATGTGCACCATTTCGTTCCCTGAAGGCATGCGCTTGAAAAACTGTCCATAGGACCATGACGGATGCCCTGGTGATAGTTTTTCTCAGATTCAGCCCCAGGATTAATGGAAAGTTCCTAAATTTCTATGGAGATTTACCCCATAAGACCGGAGGGAGTCAGACAGAGAATGGATGAATATCTTCTCCATTCTCTGGCTCCTCCTTGTAGCCCTTCTAGAAATGTCCAGCGTGTCAAGCAAATACTCTCCCCTTGGAGACCCACTGTGCTACCTGGAGGATCATGGTGAACTGGAGGCCGATCCAGGAACCTTGAACACACTGCATGATTTCCTTCTCCCACCCCTTCACACCCTGCACTTGCCCCTCCCAAATAAATGTTGGTACTTAATCTTTGCCTCATCCCTGTTTTCAAGATTATAGAGCACTTTCCCACAACTCACACGTTGGTTATGAGATACGGTTTGTGGAGAGCCTTGATAGCTTTGGTGAGAGGCATTTCTAGAATCAAGGGACCTGGTTTAGTCAATGCAGATGAGGCTGTGGAGCCCTGTGCCCTAGATTCAGGCTTTGGCTCTAGACCTTATTAACTGGGTAGCCTTTAATCTCTCTCAATGGTTTGATGGAAATAATATTACCAGCTGTCCTTTCCTTGAAATGTCATCAGTCCGGATCAAGAGAGATAAGGTTTGAGAAAGTAAAGGGTCAGCCATACAGTAGCATCTAATTAAGTGCTGCTGTTAAACATGAATATTTTGCAATAGACTCTGCTGCAGTAACCTATCAATACGAGATTAGTGTTAAAAATTCGTAAAATTATGAAAAGGTTTTAGGTATTTTATCATATTTGTTTTTAGGACTGCTATTACAATGTACTACAACATGGGTGGCTTAAAGAAACAGCAATGTATTTTCTGACAGTTTTGTGGGCTTGGAGTCCAAAATCAAGGTGATGGCAGGACTATCTACTCCCCCTAGAGGCTACACCTCCCTTTTTTAGCATCTGGTAATCCCACGTGTCCCTCGGGTTAGCAGCACAACTTCAATTCTGCCTCTGTCTTCCCAAGGCCATCATTTCCCTGTGCGTTTCTGTGTCCCCAAATCTCTTTCATTGTAAAGGCACTCGTCATTGGATTAGGGCCCCCTCATCCGGCATGACTGCGTCTTACTTGATCATATCTGTGAAAACTATAAAGGCACATTCGCAAGTGTGTGCGAATTCAACCCACAAGACCCCCAATACAACTCAACCCACACGAATCACATTACCTGTCAAAAGCTGTATACATGAATATATAGTGTCATGGATCTATGAAGTTAATGACATGCAGATAAGTATACTTTTTTTTAAATTTTTACATATACATGTGTTTATTAAGTTTCCACTTTTTGCCTTCACAGGATTAAAAAGGCTTAAAATTTAATAACAATAACAGTGTTTAAGATAAGGACTAGAAACAAAAAGCTCGAAAAGAATGAACAAAGATAAATACATACAGAAAAGAAATCAAATGATTACTGCATCAAAATATTAAGCAATGTTAATAATAATAATGCAAAGAAAGTAACATTCATATTGTCAAATAAGAGTATGTCTATTATAGAATGTTTTAACTCTGAGGCTCAGTATATGGAGTCATCAGTTAACTTCTTACTATTTTTTTTTCCAAAAATAGGCAACTAATATTTATAAACAAAACTAAAAGATAATTTCAAAAACAGATCATGCTAAATCTCATAGGCAATAGAAAAAGAAGAAATATTTCAAAGTTATTCTACTTAATCTGGATACACCTGATATTAAAATTGGAGAAAAAATATTGGTATAAAGGGAAATTGCAAACGTATTTCACTTATAAATGAGGAAGCAATATCCTAAACAACATATTAACAAGTTGAATTAAAAATTAATGTTTAAGTGATGTACTTTGGTCAAAATTGAATGCAGTTTATGTGAGAATTAGTCACTATTTTCTTTTCTTTTTTTTGTTTTCTTTCCCTCACCCCCTCCCTCCTTCTCTCTCTGTCTGCTCTCTCCTTCCCCCAGATAAGTATAATTCTTATCAACAAGCAAAGTAACCCAGCTCTTAGAGCTCTCTGCCCAACATTCATGTTCAAATGGGCACTTTTCAGTCAAAATCCCGTGCCTCGAATAGAGCGTAACTTAGCTGTACAGCAGTTAATTAAGTCTGTGCCACAAAACCACTCTCGAAAAAGTTCTTTTCTGCATCCCAAGATTTTTGGGATGAGGGGAAAGAAGAAAAAATTGAGAAAGAAACTCACATTTTCTTTCACATTTATTGAGCTTTTTTCATTATACGAAGTTATAATAACTGTTTCTTTAATCAACCCGAAAGCACCGTGTTTTTGTTTGTTTTATAGATGAGCAAATTAAAGCCCAAATAGTACAGTGTCATGTCCAAAGATAAAGGGAGACCTTGGGACTCACCTGTTGGTATTGTTGGTATTCTGACTCAAAACACTAAGAAGGTTTTGCTTATTCTCCATTTAATTCTCCCATCACCACTATGTGTAATAACTGTCTCCTTTCTTTAGCAACTTAGTAAAGTTAAAGATAGAATCAGAACAGAGAGGATGGTCCTTTAATCTCTCTCCATGATAGTGACCAAGTTTTATAGTTGAAAAATATCCAACTTAGGAATCGTCTCCTGAATGCCGAATCTCAATTGTCCTAAGTGCCACTTGCATCTTTAATTTAATAAATGTTGTTGGACATCTACATGCTAAGTATGGGGTCCCAATCGTGACTAAGACAAGCCCTTGTAAAACTTGCATTGTTGTGGTAGCTAAACCATTGGTCCTACAGGTCAAAACAGAATTTCATTTTTGATACAAAGAATGGAAATGACATTGTGCACAAAAGAACTAATCCAAAGGTCAAGGAGAAAGGAGCTGCGTGCACACATGATGTGAACTTGTGGATCATCCCTGTAGGTCATAGACAGCTCCCTGGCCCAGAGCCCAGTAAGTGATATCAACAGGGAGAGAGAGGCGCACGTGTACACACGGACAAAGAGAACCAAAGGAATGAGGAAACTGCCATAAAAATAAAGAAAGGAAGGAAGGAATAAAAAGAATTTCCATGTGGGTAACTGTTGGTTGCCTTTTTCAGTATCATAGGAGATGGTTGAAAAAAGAAACTTGCTTCTAAATGCACAAACTCTGACCTGCTTTAATAATTCAAATCATAGTACGGATTCTTAGATCTTCCAGACTGCTGCATTAAAATCAAAGACACACGAAGCAGGAAAAGGTGTAGTCTAATTAGAGGGCACAAGAGCCGGCCGGGGAGGGTGGAGTGGGGGAGGGTAAGGTGAGGGCACTCCGTGAAGCACCAGGGAAGAGGCTCTGGCTGATGTCAGAGAACTTCTAGAGACAGGTAAGAAGCAGAGGCGTCAGAGGGACCTGAGGTCAGCTTGTTTATTTCTTCCTATGGATTCCCAGGTTTGTGGAAACCTCCCCCCCCCACACACACACTTGTCTACTGAAACTCATGAAAATTTTCAGTGCAATCCATTTGTTATCAGGGCACATAATGCTCATACATAGTCAGCCGAGAATAATGTAGCTGTGCCCTAAATCCGTCTGGGTCTGCAGCTTACAAGTTGAGCGCAGTTCTCAAACCTGGACACAGTCAGAATCAGGTCCCGTCACCAAGCTTTACCACGGCGTCATGCGTCTGGACTTAAACAAACCCAATCTGTTCATAGCATCGGTGTCGTCCCCGTGAAGGCTGGGAGCAGCTCAAATATTAGTCAAATGGGCATGGATATATATTCAGTGGTGTCTTCATGGGTGATAACACCCTATAGGGCTCAGGAAAAATAACTAGATCCATAGGCAGTAGTCTGGGTAAATTGTAGAGACTTGTTTTTAAATATTTTTGATGATTCACCACTAATATATCTATTTACGTGTATATTTCTTTATAAATTACATACATGTTCAATTATATATAAACATAGATAGATTAGTATGTATACATATATACAAACACACGCATGTACTTTTTAGAGATGGGATCTTTGTCACCCAGACCGTAGTCCTTGGGCGCAATCATGGCTCACTGAAACCTTGAACTCTTGGGCTCAAGTGATCCCCCTGTCTCAGTCTCCAGAGTGGCTAGATTACTGGTGTAAGCCACAGTGCCTGGCACTAATAGAGTTTATAGTCTTTAAAATATATACTCCTGAATACTTATCACAGCACAATTCACAATTACAAAGATATTGGACCAGTCTAAGTGCCTATCAAATGATGAGGGGACACACACACACTCACACCATAGAGTATTACTTAGCCATAGAAAGGAATGGAAGAATGTCTTCTGTGGCAACTTGGTTGGAACTAGAGCCCATTATCCTAAGTGAAGTATCTCAGGAATGAAAAAGTAAATACTGGTGGCGCCTGTGGCTCAAAGGAGTAGGGCACCAGCCCCATATGCCAAAGGTGGCGGGTTCAAACCCAACCCTGGCCAGAAACTGCAAAAAAAAAAAAAAGAGAGAGAGAGAATAAGAAAGAAAGAAAGAAAGAAAAAGTAAATGCATGTTATCACTTATAAGTGGGAGATGAATGATAGATATATATGGTCATAAAGTAGTATAATGGACATTGGAAGCTAAGTTGGGAGGGGGAGTGAAGGATAAAAATCTACCTATTGGGTACAACGTACAGTACTCTGGTGACAGGTACACTGAAAGTTCGAACTTCAGTATCATATAATTCCATCCATGTAACAGGAAACACTTGTAACCCCTAATTTTTTGAAATAAAAATATATACTAGGGGTGGTGCCTGTGACTCAAAGGAGTAAGGCGCCGGCCCCATGTGCCAGAGGTAGCAAGTTCAAACCCAGCCCCAGCCAAAAACTGCAAAAAAAAAAAAATTAAAAAATTAAAAAAATAACATATATGTATATATACATACTAAAATGTAAACATAAAAGAATGAAATTGAAAAAAAATACAATATTTTCTTCTGGATACCAGTGGCTCATCTTGCAGACACATAAAATGTAAAGACCACAGCTCTGATGTTAACTGAAAAGGACAAAGTGTCCAGTATTTCCTCTAGGAGAGGGATCGGCAAACTTTACATATTAAGGTCCAAATATCAATAGTAAATTCCTTGGGTTCTGTGGGCCAGACAGCCTCTGTCAGAACTGTGAATACTCAACCCTGCCCTTGCAGTGTGAAAGAAGCTGTGATAACGTGTAAAGGAATGGGTAAGGTTGAGTTCTGATAAAGCTTTATTGACAACAATTCTCAGAATTTGGTCTGTGGGCTGTAGTTTGTTGACTTCTGCTCCAGGAGACATCACTTGTACAAAAGCCAAACTACACACTAACCTGACTGGAGTTTTCACACTTTATGCATTTTAACATTGATCTTGTTTTGAGAGAAAATGGCAACAGTGTTCACTGGGACAAACTCATGTTTGGCAGCAATAATTATCACTTGTATGCTATTAGGTCTTTAAATGAGAAATGTCCAATTTTGAATTAAAAGTTTAGTTTATTGTATCTCAAACAAGAAGCAGTAGCATTAGTCAAAGCATGCACCAAATTTTTGCCATCTTGATGGTGGTTTGTGTGTGCCAGCAGCAAAGAAGTCTGAAGAGCAAGTGGTGATGAAATCACGAAAGGCGTTTTCCACAGCTTGTTGAAAATTGAATATTTTTCCTTGCAAGAAGTGGTCCAAAGCCTGGAAGAAGTGGGAGTCAGCTGGTGCAAGATCTGGGGAATATGGAGAGAGTTTCCAAGTCTAGCTTCTGTAGTTTGAGCAGCGTTATTTATGCAACAGGTGGTCAAGTGTTGTCTTGCAAGAGGATTGACCTGTCTCTACGAGCCAATCTCTGCTGCTTAATCACAAGCATCCTCATCATTTAGTCTCCTGGTTGCAGTAGATATCTACTATAATTGGTTGTCCAGGCTTCATGAAGCTTTAGTAGATAACACCAGCACTGGACCACCCAACAGTCACCATTAGCTTTCCTTAATGGATATTTGGTTTTGGACTGTGCTTCTGCAGTTCTTCTTCATCCAACCATTGTGCTGAACACTGGTGATGCTCAAAAGGAATCCATTTTTCATTATACAGACCAATACAGTTTACAAATGGTATCATGACAGCAAAGAAAGACACCGTCAAGACAACTTCTATTCTGATGTTCATCTAATTCATACAGAATCCATCAATCCAGCTTCTTTACCTCACTGATTTGTTTGAAATGGTCCAATATTGTTGGAATAGCAACACCAGACCTTACTCCTAAAGTGCACCGGCTGAGATGGATTCTCTTCCACTACAGCTTTCAGCTCATCGCCATACACCTTGGTCTTGGGTTGCACTTGTGGCTCATTTTTAAGATTAAAATCACCAGGTCAGAACTTCTCAAACCATCAAGGTACTGACCCACAGTAGCCACATCCTTCACACACCCTTCCTTGATATTTCAAGCTATCTGCACTGCATTCATTCCATGAAGGAACTCGTATTTGAAAATAACATGAATTTTTGACTGATCCATGGTTTCACAACAATTGCTCTAAATAAAATTCGAAAGCTAATCACAAGCCAAAATGTTCATTTGAAAGACTGCGGATCTACCTTCACCATAAAATTAAAACAAGAAGTGTCAAAGTGAAATGTCAGAGACACCAACTGTCCAATTTGATAATTAAGAAAATCAGACATCTCATACTTAATAACCTAATACTTTCTGGCTGACACATTACGTTCTCAAACCTTATCTCTGTTGATCCTGGGTTGTGACATTTCAAGAAAAGGATAGCTGGTAATATTATTTCCATCAGACCAATGAGAGAGAATAAAGGCCAAACAGTTAATAAGGTCTAGAACCAAAGCTTGAATTTGGGGCACAGGGTTCCACAACCTCATCTGCATTGACTAAAACTCACATGCTTTGATTCTAGAAAAGGCTTACACAACAATTACCATGGCTATCCATGAACGCTACCTCATAACCAGTGTGTGGGTTGTAGGAATGTGCTAAATTCTCTTAAAATCAGGGTTAAGGTAAAGATTATGTGCTAATTTTTATTTGGGAGGTGCAAGTGCCAGGTGGTGAAGGGGAGGGAGAAGGAAATGATCTAGGGCGTTCAAGGAGATGGTTTCTGGACTGGTCTCCAGTTCACAATGAGCCCCCGTGAAGCACAGCGGGTCTCCAAGGTGAGGGAATTGGCTTGGCGCACTGGACATTTCTAGAAGGACTGTGAGAAGGAACCAGAGAATGGTGAAGAGAGGTAGAAATTATGTCTGCCTCCGTCCTGTCCCTGACTTCCCCTTGGTGAATATCCACCCCATGCTAAGCTGACTCTCCTCCCACCCACTCTGGGTGACCTCATCTGCCCTCTGTAGGCATAAATACGTATTCCAGAGCGAAGAGAGAAGGTTGCACTGCTCGTGTATGCTCAACTTGGTGATGTTCTATGTTCTTTTTTTTTTTTTAATTAGAGAATTTTTCTCCTCTCTGGCCACGAAAATATTTTTGCAGACATAATAAAACCTATCACAGAGTTCTCTTAGAGTCTCCTGCTCACAAGGAAAATGGAAAAAGAGGAGATATTTTGAGGCTGTGGCCATCCATAGCAGGTTAGAATGAAGAGCCGCTCATGTATTAAGAGCTTGTGTGCCCTTTGCAAGCATCTGCCATGGGTCCTTTCTCTGTCACTGCTATCATGAAGCAGGCACGTGCATTTTCTAGAAGAGTCCTTGGGAGAATCACCAAAGAAATACGTTGTCAAGCTCACATTTCGTGCAGATTCTCTGCTGTCAAACCAGAGATGGTAAACACAGTGTTATACTATCTGATCCTTATTATAGTTTATTAAATCTAAGATACCACTGACTGAAGTCAAACCCTTATTGTGTAGGATTAAAAGACATTTTAAAAACACAGTGCCACATAAACAGACTCACTGCTTTCTTATCCCTCGGAGCTTGTACTTTTTATCTATTGAGAGATTTAATTAATTAATTAGTTAATTAATTCAGAGAGAGTGTTACTCTGTCACTCTTAGAAGAGTGCCCTGGTGTCATAGCTCACAGTAACCTCAAACTCCTGGGCTCAAGCCATCCTCTTGCTTCAGTCTCCCAAGCAGCTAGGATTACCAGTGTGTGCTATGACACCTGGTTAGTTTTTCTATTTTTGGTAGAGATGGGGTTTTGCTCTTGCTCAGGCTCGTCTCAAACTCCTGAGCTCAAGCAATCCACCCTCCTGGGCCTCCCAGAATGCTAGGATTACAGATGTGAGCCACTGTACCTGGCCTAGTTTAAACTTATTTAGGCACAACTTTATTATACATAGAGAGGGAAATATACGGGAAACGTCACTGTTGGGATATTCCTAAAGCATCTGCACTTTCGGGTAACGTTTGATCTGGGTTGTCCATGTTTCCATGCTCTATACCCCTAAGCACCTCAGCCATGAGCCATTAGAGAATCTGCTATAGTCTTAGGAATTTTCTTGCAAGTCATTGTCAGCTGTTCAGGGCATGCTGATTCCAAGATGCAGATAATGAGAACTATATCAGGAACGCCAACCGACCAACAACCTTGACCGTGTGTATCCCAATTCCAAGGATGTGAGAAGGTTGAAAATATGCGTTTTTAGAATCTACAAAGTATGGAAATTTCATTGCTGGTCACAACCTTCTTAGACATTATCTTTCATTTAGAATAAAATGTTTTCCTTCCATAACCTGAGGGATTTCTGCTGGCTGTACAAGTTTCTTTGGGGGAAAAATAATGTAGAAAATCTTCCCCTGGCTGGTTTCAGTAATCTCAACACCAATATTAATGAATTATTTTATAGATAAACAACCCCCTCTATTCTTTGCAAGCTATTGGGTTTAACTGTGTTTGAGAAAGTTTTGCACTAAACTCCTGGGCTTTTAACTTATGTGGAGTTTTAAGTACCATTCATCATCTTATCTAATCTGATATCCAAGGATAGCTTTGTCAAAACAGAGTCAAGTATTGGCAATCTCTCAGCAATCTCTGAGGAATGAATAAAAGAAAAATGATTTAAATAGAAGTTTGAAATCTTTTAAAAAACTGAACAACGGAGCCCTTCTCGAGTCTGCTAATGCCAGCCTTGGAATATGAATAGAGCGGAGCTGAATCTGGGCTCTCCATCTCACCTACTGTAAGACGAGACTTGAGCACCCTGCTCACATAATAATACATTGTGTTGATTTCACAGGAGAACAGACCCCCAACCTGTGCTGACTTGTTCAGTGCCCAACTTGCTCCAGAAGAAATGCTCCCAGATGTTGTTGGTATTATTGTTGACACAGAATAATGTTTATCTTTATCCCCAGGGAATATAGACATTGCATAAAGTAGAAGTTGTAAGCATGGATTCCGACCCAGATTTGAATCCTAACTTTGGTATTTATTAGCTGCATGACCTGGGGTTAATCCTGTGACCCTTTTGTGCCTTTGTGTTCTCATATTTAAAACAGAGAAAATAGCCCTGTCTGTCGAATGGTAGTTTTGAGGATTAAATGTGAGCACTTGTAGTTCACATAGTAGGTATCTGGCACATAGTAGGTGCTTTTTAAGTAAAATAAGTAACCGAATTGGGGTCCTATATTCATTGCTTCCTTTCAAAGGGAGAACAAGGAACCAGTACAGTTCCTGGACTGTTTTTCCTTCAGGTGTCTGTACCTCGTAAGACATACTTACCCGGTTTTTACTAAAGTACGATAAACGGAAATGATAATTTTCTGTGTGAATGCAATATGCATATTTTATTTTCTTTTTGGTTGATTTGAAGTTTGTGTTTCTTGATCCATCAGGACAGCTAGAACTTATAGGGTCTTTTGGCCAAGGCAGCTTGGAACAATTGCATTAAAAAAAAAAAATTGCCTGGCACCGAAGTTGGAGCTCTTTCTTCCAGGGTGTAAAGGTGTCACTCCCGTGCTTTATGTGACTCACCCGCACTCCAAGGGTTGTTTCTTTCTATCCTGTTACCTTCTGGGGAGATCCTTTTTGGATTTGGATTTCAAATGAAGAAAACCTGTATGTCCAGTATGCCCATCTTTCAGTGAGGCTACTTCTTAGATTGACGGCAGCCCGACCCCAGCCATACACCTCTCGTGTGAGCAGCACGGTGCTACTTCTCCAACTGGGCATGACTGGAGGCCGGGTATGTGTTGGTTGTAGCAGAGAAGGCTCATTTGCTCTGATAGCGAATAGGTTGATGTGTCTGGAGAAGACTCTCTGTGCCTATTTATCCATTCACCAAATTGTGATAAGCACACTTCTTCGTTCTAGAAGTTTCCTATTCTATACTCAGAATTTCAGCCTAGATTTCCAGAAGAATATGTTCTCCATCAGAGCAGGGACATGGAACTGAGACAGCCTTCTTCGCCTCCACACTCCCAACTGCCTTGCCCTCATCCCTTCATTCAATATGAAATGAGCAAATAGGTTGTTTCCTTAAACGTGACTTATGTTTTAAATTAAAATATTGCTAACTGGAATGGCTACTGTGATTGTACTGAATTATTTTAAAGAAAGAAAGCATAAGAGGGAGGTGGAATGGAGGCAGGATGGAGGGAAAGGAAAGAGAAAGACCCTAGCTTGTCTAAGAGCTGTGAGTGTCTTCCTGCTCTTGGTTTTTTAAATCTTTTTCAAAAGTTATAATAATAGTATTCCATGGTATACCTACTTTTTTTTTAAGTAAATAAACCTAATTTGACTCTGAACTTCTAAGCTTCCAGCCTGGTAGGATATTTAACCTCAAATTGATGTCCCCTCAGTTCTCAAGGGTTGTACCAAGATCCTAGGGTCTTATGAGATTCTCCATCAGTATTTTTCAGCTTTTTAAAAAATCTGATAACACACTTGAACCTATAGTTAAACTTCCACAGCACATTTAAATTGTATTGATCTAAAAAAGGAGTAAAACAAAGAACATATTTACTGTGCTTTGAGCTTCTTTCAAAAATAATTTAGTTAATGATCTCTAAAAATTTTCAGGGCACACCTAAGATCCTCTCATGAGGCACACCAGTTGAAAATTGCTGCTCCACGCCATCAAGAAAGTTCCTGGGCTCCTCTCTCCCCACCAGTTCCCACCGAGATGCCCACCGTCTCCAGGATGTCCACTGTCTCTCTTTACATGGTCTTTTCCAGAAAGTCTTGGCAAAACTTCTATCAGTGGTAAGGATGCTTGGAAGGGCAAAAGGAATGGTGGGAAACACAGGAAGAAAACACCATATATCATCCCGAAAGTTATTCTACCTTTCATGTTTATATTGTGCTAGGAGAAGTAAACAATAGAGTTAACCCACAAAACACTCCCTATACTAACTGTGAAGTCTCACTGGCCTTTCTATCCTTTCTTTTTGATAGTGAGTTAATGGATTTCAATGAGCACGTGGAGAGCGCTGAATAGCCCCAGTTCTGGTTCCAGCTCCCTGTGCATGAAGCTCTTCCCTGATGAATCCTTTTCCAGTGGTGCTCAGAACTAAGCTGCTTAATTTGATATAAGCACAGTAACACCCACCATGGAGTAAATCATTACTTGGATTGTGAGAAAGGCACCACCTGCCCTGTGAAATGACCTCTAGAATCTTCTCATTACTTCCCAGGTGTATTGATTAGGCATGTACCTTTCTATTTTTCCCTTCTGTTTGTTCTACTCTTTGTCTTTATTCTCCTAACCGTGGTAGAAGCTCGGCCCACTGCTCCGAGAGGGATGGATGAAATCCCTTAATGAAACAATTGGCGAGAAGGACCCGCGCTCCTCACACACTGTCAATAACCATTTTTGAAGTTAAAGGAGAAGCATGAACCTCATGAGCTGAGATGAGCCCACTTGCTTTGCAATTTAAGCTGATCAGTGTGAACAATGTGCTGAGTGGGGGTGGGGGGCTTGACCTCACATCACATACCTAACGTGACTTCCAACCAATTTCTGAGTCCTCAGCAAAGTTAAGAAAATTTTAGAGACCCAGGACTTAAAAAAGTATGTGTGCAGACCAGGGACATTCATCATGTTATCTTATCTGATAGTGCTGTTCCCCCCTCTGTTCACCAAAATAGAAAACTCAGTGCCTGTGGGTGATGTGCCCTTCCTACTGCAGTGTAAGGCATCCTGGCCAAGTTGACATGTGCTGTTGGGTGTGAGAAATCAGTTTTATCTTTCAGCTCCCCAATTTCTATCAATGGAAAGTGCAGCTGCAATCAGAAATCTTGATATCCATTTAGGTAACACGTCAACCTCTAAAATTTATATCAGAGTAGCTCTAATAGAAATCTGGAAGGAGGCAAATGCAAGAAATCGCAAAGCTTTGTCTTTTTAGCTTGCTGTCCTGGCGGCTCTTCATTGTTACCCATTCTCATTTTTTCCATTATCATGTATAGAAGGTTATGGAATTGACACATTTAGAGCTTGTGGTGCTCTTCTTTGACATGTAAAAAGTCATACATATTTAATGCACACATCTTAGTAAGCTTGGAGATAAGTACCTACCTATGAAACCATCCAAGGCTGTAAACATATTCAGCATCTCCCAAACGTTCTTCCCACTCCAGCTTGTGGTACCCGAATGCCCCCAAATGCTACACCCAGCTCAGTAAAGCCTCACCCTTCTTTCAATTTCTAATACTTTTTCATGTCCTAAACTTTTCTGCCTGAGTCATGTGAAACTCATGGTCATCAACAAAGTCTCCCATCTTCACTCTCTGAACAACTTGTACTTTATGCTCTGAGACCCAGCTACCCTTCACTGCTTCCACACCTCCCAGGTGAAGACTTTGCAATGTTTTAAGCTGGGACCAGAGTCTGGAGATGGAACCCTTCCTCTCCTTGCTTTTTCTAGACCCTCTCCCCTCCCTTCTTCCCTAGACACTGGTTCCTTTTAGATGCATGCTGTCAGTCTACCCACCCCAATTTCGCTCTGATACAGCCATGCGTCATGTCTTAGCCACTCTGTGTCCCATTTACTGACAATTTAATCAGCTCAACAGGTCTCTCTCATGGTCACATCTTTATCATTCTGGGGAAATCTGACATGTGTCAGAATGATCCATCCCACCTGTTGGCATCTTAGATTCTTGCTTTCCTTCCTTCCAAGGGTCTTTCATCTCCACATAGCCTGTGTTAGTCATCCACGTCCATGATATTACCCTAGATCTCTAAGCTCATTCCTTATCTTTTCCTTTTATGTGGAATGTTTTCCTGAGACCTCTCATAGCTTGTTCTTTCATTTACTCAGGTCTCTGTTAAAATGAAACTTCCTTGGGGAAGCCTTTTTGAGCACACCATTTAAAATAACCACACCCTATGTTCACATCACTCTTTCTTCTTCTATTGCTATAGTTTTTCTCAAGCCTTTCATTCCTGTCTTGATCATACATTATAGATGAAAGCGTTTCCTGTCTCTTCTTGTAATGCATGCTTATGAAAATAGGATTTTGTCTGTTTGTTTATCCCCATGTTCTTTGTACCAAAACTCTCCCAATTCACATTAGATTCTAAACAGACATTTGAGAATAAAATAATGAATAGATTATATGTGTTTATAACTACGTAGCAATTTACTATGAACGCTTCCAGGCCATTAGTGAATTATCTCACTGTCTCAATACTCCTATGGTAACTCTGATATATTAAAAGCTTTCCTGGGAATAATTTCCATAAGAAATTTTATATTTCCCCACTTGAAATTTTTCTGATGTGTTCTAATTAATCCAATCACTCTCATAACCTATCCTGAATTGCTGCATAGATTCCTTTTGGGAGCAATTGTGAAACAGACATGTCTGCTTTTTATAATATGTCTAGCATAAGTTTTGATAATTCTTTTTCCACTAGATGAGACAAACTGCATAGACATCAAGGGTGAGAGAACATGGGTCATTTTGTGAACCAGAAGATTTATTGCTTGCTTAATTCTCAAGGAAATACCTTTAGCTCCTTCTTAAACCATGGGTCAATCACTTTTCCTGTGTTTATGCAGAAGCTTTATTCATGGGGCTGATATTTGGCCCTTTCTGGGGAGTTCTGAGATTCTGCATCAGAAAAATGCTCTGCTTTGTGTATGAAGATGATCCATTGACCTACCCGCCACGAGGTTCCTGCTGGGCAATTTCACCAGAGGTGGGGAGTTTTTAAGGCATTAATAATTCTTTTCTGATTTTCCTTGTGATCAGTGGCCTAAATTTGTAAGCTATCTGCCAGTATCCAATGAAACAGACCAGTGTGGAAGAAGAGACTTTCCCTGCGTGAATACCTAATTAAATTTTACATAGGCTTTGGCCTCATTAACTCATTTTTCTAAGCAATTCCATAGCACACTCCTAAGATTAAGAAGCATGGATGAAGGCCTTCCTTAAGGTAAGCTCCCCTGAAACTTAGTTTTATATTTGAAGACAACTATAGGGTCTCTGAACTTGAGTAAGGAACCTCCTTTCTATACTTTATTACAGTCAATATCGGTGAATGCTGATGAACTGATTGAATGTACTGTGGGAAAAAATTGGGGGTCAGGAAAAAATGCATTTTTTCCCCACTGAGAGAGGATATTCTTATGTTCTTGGGGATCTTTGTTGGTAGAAGTTTTAAAAATTCAAACTGAGAAACTTTCTGCTTTAAACATTAATCACTGGCCTGGTGAGGGAGATAAGATATTGATAGCACAAATTCTGATATTAAGTGTGAAGGGGGAAGGAAATACATGAGTATTTGCACCCCCACTCCCATTATTATTCTGTAAAGGAGAGATCATGACTTATGGAAATAGAAAAAAAAGTGACCAGAGAAGATAAAGAGCCAAGTTGGATATGCTTTTTAGTAAAAACTTACAAGTATGAGAAGTATTAAATATGAGAAATATAAGAAAAGAGAATTTTAAAAAAGAATTGCTATGAAGTCGGTATGGCTTTCTTCACTTTGTACTTTCCTTAGAGTGTGTACTAGTAATATAATTTTTTTTCCGACATTCTTTCCAGGACTATTATTTTACTGAATGTATGCTTTTATCCTGTGGTGCCTGGCTTTGTGTGGCTTCCACAAAAGGACCCATCACTGGAGGTGTAATCCCAGGAGGACCAGGATTTCTAGCTCTGGATATTCAAGTCATTAGAGGAAGGGAGCTGACTTTGTGTCTAGGGCATCAGGGAAGGGACAGTGTTTTACTCAGGCCTTGAAGGATGAGTAGAATATGAATCAACAAAGTTTCCAGATGGAGCCAACTGACATGACCAAGATGGCGCAGATCAGGGAGCCACAATGAGTGCAGTGTGGCTGTGATATTTTGCCTGAAATATGCTTATCTTCTATTTTTTAATGGTAATTGTTTTTAAATTTCAGATTAAGATGAGGGTACAATCAGCTTACATTGTTTGCATTTGTTGTAAAGTCCAAGTTGTAGGTGAGTCCTTCACCCAGAAGGTATACCATACACCTTGACATTGTGCCCATTAGGTGGGAGCCCTCTCCTCTCTCCACCTTCCCCCACAACTTGAATTTGTGTTTTTCTCTTATGTGGGCATGTGGTTCTTCATCTACTGGCTTCATGCTAGTACTGAGTACATTAGAGTCTTGCTTTTTCATTCTTGTGATACTTTACTAAGGAGAATGTGTTTTAGTTCCATCCAGGTTAACACAAAAGACATAAACTCTCCATATTTTTTATGGCTGAATAGTATTCCATGGCATACATACACCACAGCTTATTAATCCATCCATGGCCTGATGGGCTGAAATATGTTCCTTACATTTGACCATCACCCCAACACACACACACCCTCTGCATTTTTACCTGGTGTGTCCTTACTTATTCTTTAGGTCTCAGCCTTTACTCCCTCCAAGAAACTTCCCCTGATTTCTCTCCACACAGTACTATCCAAGAGGCTTCTAATATGATCTCTAAGAGACCCAGAGCTTCATTACACAGAACATAAGCACTCGCTGAATATCTCATCTCCTTATTAGTAAGCCCTTAATAATAAAGAGAGAGAGATGGATGGATGGTTGGATGGATGGATGCATGGATGGATGCATGCATGGATGGATGGTTAGATGGAGAGAGATAGAGAAGAGAGAGAATACATGAGTTGTAGGGAATACTTTCTAAAAAAAATCCTGAAAGACACAGAATGGACGACACCAGTTTTCTTAGATGACTTACCTGCTATCTTATTCAATCATAAGCTACCACTGTTGGATGGACTCTTTAGCAATAGCTAAATCATTCCCTCATTGTGAATATCCCTCAGATGTTTTAGAGTTAAGAGGTATGAGAAAGAAGGTGTCTAAGAAAGGTACCCAATTTCTGTCCCTAGACCACTCTTAACTGGCTGTCCCCTTGGTGCATTTATTTGGTTACCTTACAAATAAGGAATGTGACGTTATTTTTGTTTAAGAACCAGAAGTTCAGAATCCAAAAATGCAAAAAATACTAAAAAAAAAAAAAAAAAAACTTGGCTAAAATGCCATGCCCTGAAGCATAGCTAAGTCTCCCAGAAATGACAGAATTCATTTGCTTGGAAATATTAAATATAGAATCCAGTCAGCAAACTCCCCTCGCTTCTTGCTCCAAAGTCTATTGTCACTGTGTCAATCACAGCTGCTCCATCCTTCGCCCACTCACATTTTTATTGAATGCACCTATATGACTTTAAGGTACAAGGAGCCATAATAATAGGAAATTTGGAATAAAATTTTTCTCCCACTGAATACATAACTTGATAAAATATTGGTTTAAAATAATAGGTCGGGGGTGATGAATATATTAATCATATTGGTGAATATATTAGTCGTCTCTACAAAATGATGTGTTTTTTGAATTTTTTTGTGTGTTTGTGTGGGTTATAAGAGCAAAGGGATAAAATGAACTCATGACTTCACTGGGTTTTCCATGTTTATTCATCCAACACTAACTTACCGTGATAGGTTCTTGGGGTGCAGCCATAAAAATCAGATCTGCCTCTTCACTTCAGGACACTGTCTGATGGGGGAAATAACTAGGGAACACACAATTACAAATGGTAAACATGCAGGCATTCTTAGAAACATCCCAGAAGGATCAACTTTAGCCTTCAGGTAAGGACACCCTCCTTAGGAAACTGTTCTCAGGGTAGTGTTAGGTTTTTTAAGAGAAACAGAATAAGAGGATGCAGACAAGGATGGATGGATGGATGGATGGATGGATGGATGGATGGATGGATGGATGGATGATTGGATGGATGGATGAATGGATGGATGGATGGGTGGATGGATGGATGGATGGATGGATGGATGGATGGATGGATTGATGGTTGGATGATTGGATGGATGGATGAATGGATGGATGGATGGGTGGATGGATGGATGGATGGATGGATGGGTGGATGGATAGATAGATAGACAACTAGGATTTTCCAGGTGGGAAGGAGATGGAGAAAGAATATCTCTTTCCCAGAGAGAACAAAATATTATTAATAAAGTGCTCTATGGCCTCCAGCTAGTGTGACTCTGCCTGAAGTTATTCTAACCCCACATAATCCTGACAACAACCTTATGAGGTGGGACCACTATTGCCCCTGCCTTAGTAATGAGGCGAGATGGGAGGTTAAGCAACTCAAGTGAGATTTTACAGCTAATCAGTTGGGGAGCCTGGATTTTGTCCTTGAAAGTCTGGCTCCAGAGTTTATGCTTCTACTCACTTTACTGGAACGCCTGCCTCCAGGCCAGAGCTGAAGGTCAGCAGGGTATGATTGAGAATGTGAGTGGTGAGAAATGAATCTGGATGGGGACCTCATGGGCTTCCAGGAGGAAACTGGGCTCCACTCTGAGAACAGTGGAAAGCCTCTGAGGAATTTCAGAGTGGGAGAATGGATTATTTGAGGACAAGAATGAAAATCAGGAGACAAAGGAGAAGGTATCCACAGCTTTCTAATGTGACAGGGCATTGACTTGGAGTAGGTTTATGGTAACGAAGATGGGAATAAATAAAAATAGCAGGTGTATTTTGATGATGGAAGAAACAGCACTTGGTGATTGATTAGCTATTGAGAGATGAATCTTTATTCTGATGGCATGACTAACTATGTATAATGTTCAATTGTGCATTATCCAAAAACCCACTTTTAAATCATAAAGCATCATGGTGATGAGACATGATTTCAGACATGCTTGAATATCTTTCCTTTTGTCTAACTAAAATGCTCCATTGCTAGTTTGTCTCCTTTTTTCTCTTCCCCCATGCCCATTAAGAAAAAAATTAAAGAGAGAAAATATGCCACACAGAAGTCAGATTGCAGCAGAGCTGAGGCTAATTGGCTCGTCCCCAGTTCAGTTCCCATAGTTTCTGTGCATGTGCCTTTTTTAAACATCTACAGTATGTGGAGATATAAAATGAGTCCATTTACAGTGACACATTTAGCTCCAAGATGTGTTATCCTAGCCAATATGTTCATAGTTGAACTGCCTTTTTGTAAAGTGTGCTTTCTTTCTTGCTGGTAAAAGGAGGCTTGAGGCCCATGGTGAGGAACGGGGATGAGATCCAGGGAGAGTCCTCCCAGGAGCATTTTCTTTGGGCACTCAGGATCAAAGAGTGGCATTCGCAGGGGTGGTGAGCTCCAGCGAATCCATCCCAGCTCCAATTCCAGACAGCCTAGAAGCCGAGCTTCTCATTTGGCCAGCTCTGCCAGAGCTCTGTCACAGGGGGAGGAGGGTGGGATGTGAGCGCCATGCTGGGTCTGAGGTGAGAGCCGCACCATCAGTGAGGAAGATCTATGCTGAGGAGAAATAATTCTCTAAAAGGAATACGGACTGCAGCGAGAAGCAACTGATAAATTAAATTAAGTTAAATGCATTAAGGACTGAAGAGCAAGTGGATAAGAGGCTCCCTTCTCTTCCCTGAGACACTGTGTGGGGAGCATTCTGTGTATACTGTGTCCCTGAAGACACCCCAAAAGGACTGAGCACTGGTCCCTCAGCCAGGCCTATCTCTGTGTCCCTCCTGGGCCTGCAGCCTTCTCAGGTGGTCTTGGCTACAGCAGACAGGTCCAAACCATCCAGCACAGTGGGCAGGCTCAAGTACCTCTGCCTCCAATGAGTCTTCAGCTTGACCTGCCCTGTTCATCCCTCCATAACCCTCCAACCCTGTACTCTGGCTGCCGATCACCGTAGGTCACATTCGAGCAATGTGCTAAATAACATCCCACAGTGAGGAAGATACTGTCTTTGAATTCTCCTTCATCCTTACCTTCAAATCAAGAGTACAAGTTCATGTTTGATGCTAATACATCGTGAACAACCCTCTGACACTTGGCAACTCATTCTTTAAATAAAGAGAGCAGTCTTTGCATTTAGAGACTTGACAGCAAACAGTGTCTAGCTGGAATTTAATGACTTTGTTTTATTTTTCAGATACTTTTCATGGTAGTGAGGGATGTTGGTGTTCCATAATGATGAGTGTGATACCGCTCTTCCTTTAAAAATAAATGTGTTTAAGTAAAAAGGGGAGTTAATGGGAGATGCTAAGTGACAGGAGAGGACTTATAAAAATATAGCAAGGATTGTGACAAAGGCTTAAGAAACACACATATAAACAGATTTGTGCCCTACTGTGCAGATAGGCAGGTCTCTATTCTCATCTATAACCAAGTCATGAAAGGTATGCAGAAGGAACAGGTGCAACAGGCAGGCTTACTGAGAAAGCTGAAAAGGTTATACTTCCAGAATCCAGTACACGGTCTTTAGTTTTCTTCTTTTACCTTTGAACTCTCAGTCAAACACAATCCAATCAATATTCAACTGGGGAGAAGGTCCAATTTTCCTACCTGTAATGATATTCATGCTTGAACATTTATTTATGTTTCTTGTAAACTTCATAATAATGTCATCTGCTTTCTTTTTGTTTTACCTTTTCTTTATTTCTATTTTAAGAAAGAAAAATACAACAATATAGCCACTGATTGCATAAACAGGGCTCTAAAAAGATGGCAACAAGATCAAACCCGTGCTGTTGGCTGCCTGTCAATGACACACGGGTAGCTAGGAGGTACCTTGAGAACATTTGCTAATGTCAAGTCACATGTGGTCGGGGGATGTGTGTGTTCAGAGGAAGCTGAAACTTTAGAAGTGATACTGTCTTACACAGTATAATACGCTCATGTTATAAGTAGAAGCTGACATTTGATCTTAATGAAATGCTGTCTTGCATTATTTATGAATTGATTTGTGTTTGATTGGCTTGCATATACTCCCCAAAATACTCTACTTTTGGAACTTTAGAGACTCATCTTATTGCTTTGACCTTCAGCCCCTCTTTGCAGGAGGAAGAGAGGTGTGTATATTCTTTACCTTCACAGCACCTCTTCTTTGGGATAGAGTATCCCAATTTTTTTCTAGAGAATCACATTTGGTCTGCGTCATGCAGTTTGGATGGAGCTGATACCATCCCTGGCTTTGTGGGTAGTTGCTTGGTCCAAACGTGGTTAAGCAAATTACTATACCAGTGTAACTCATTTATGAATGTGTACAGGCTCCAGATTGGACCAATGAGAGCCCTCCCTAGTGTTTTGCTTGAACCACAAGGATAAAGACATTTTCTTTTTCTATTGCTAAGTGGATGTAAGCCCAGAAGTACCAAGACTACTGTCTAGAGCAGAGTTTTTCTTTTTTTTCCCCTTCCCCTCCCTTTTTCTTCTTTTTTGAGTCAGAGTCTCAAGCTGTTGCCCTGGGTAGAGTGAAGGGGTGTCATAGCTCACAGCAACCGCCAGCTTGGGCTCAAGCGATTCTCTTGCCTCAGTTTATCTACTTTTAGTAGAGTAGGGTTTCGCTTTTGCTCAGGCTGGTCTTGAACTCGTGAGCTCAAACAATCCACTTGCCTTGGCTAGGGCAGTGTTTTTCAACCTTCTTTATCTTACAGCACACTTGAACCTATAGTTCAACTTTTGCAGCACACTTAAATATATGATCAAAAAAAGAGTGAAATCAATAATAATATGAAAGCAACATACAAACAGCTACATGCCCCCAACACAAAAGAAAAAGCAGAAGTATAGTCTAGCAGGGAAGGAGAGAGGAAGGAGAATAGAGAGTGGCAGGGTCTCACCTAATGTAAACAATGGGAGGGTGTTCATCACCCATCCTGGGTGAAGGGCTAAATTACAACTTCAACTTTACCTTAGAAATAAAAACAATGTAACCTAAACATTTGTACCCTCATATTAATCTGAAAAATTTTTTAAAGAGTAAAAACAAAGACTATACTTGCCATGCTTTGAATTTCTTCTGAAAATAATTTAATTGATAATCTTTAAAAATCACGGCATACCTAAGATCCTCTCATGATATACCAGTTGAAAATCACTGGTCTAGAGAAAAGGTGATCAACAATGAAGCCAGTGCAGAGAAAAGCAGAACCTTGTGTGGTGGAGAAAGAAATAAAATCCAGATAACCCATTTTTTTGTGTGTGGCCTAATTCCAGCCATTCCCAAACATTCTTGAAAGCATTACTCTCGAACATTCTAGTTATAAGAACCAACAAATCCCACCCCAAACTAGCTTTAGGTTTGAACGCGCTTCAGTTGGGTTTTTGCATCTTGCAATAATACTCCCACCTCTCATCAGGCAACCTGCTGTGGTGGGAGGAAGGTGACGTGTACTCGCTAAGTACATGGTAAGTTTCAGGCTCCAAGTTCCCCTATATAAGCAGGATTGCATAGTCTAAAGGGCACTAGGAAAAGAGTCTCATATAATGCATTTTTATTGAGTACCTACTCTGTGCCAGGTGCTACAGTAGGTGCTGGGGATGTAAGAGAGAGCAAATAGACAAAGTCCCACTTTAAAGGAAAGACTCTTTGCGTAGGGCTGGGCCTAGTGGTTCACCCCTGTGATCCCAGCGCTCTGGGAGGCTGAGCTCAGAAGATTGAGAGTAGCCTGAGCAAGAGAAAGAACCATCTCTACTAAAAATAGGAAACAAACAAACAAACAAACAACAAAAAAATGATGTTGTGGCTGGTGCCTGTAGTCCCAGCTACTCAGAAGGCTGAAGCAAGAAAAATTCTTGAGCCTGAGAGTTTGAGGTTGCTGTGGGTTATGAGTCTATGGAACTCTAAGAAGGGGGAAAAAAGAAGAACAAACCTATTTGAATAGAAGCATACATAATCTGTCAGGTGGTGATATATTATATGCAGCTGTGAAGAAAGGCTTGCTCCTAATTAGGTGTGGGACCTTGAGTGAGCTACTTTATCTGTCTAGGTTTCAGCTTCCTCATGTATAAAAAGAGGGAGTTGCAGTTATAGTTCATACTCTTTTTTTTTTTTTAAACTACTTTTCCAGGTCCATCACCAACAACATTTCCATTCTCTGACACACTTCTTTTATGAATGAATTCTGGAGTACCTCTGAAAATACGTTTCCTGATATTTCCAGGAATTTTTACGTTTTCCTGTGTGTATTGGTAAATTTCTCTTTGTTATTGTTTCGAGAGCTGTGACTTCTTTCTTGTTCAGATTTCCCAGAAATGAGCCAGATTCCCATGAGGTTTGGGGGCTGCTTAAATTACATGGATTTCCTTGAGCCTTCACCTGAAAGCGCTATCTGGGTCTACGTATTCTGTCCGCCAGCTTTCCCTGAAATCAGTGACAGCTGGTTGTTCAGTCACCTTTCATCTGGTGAAAAGCTTCTGTTATCTCCGAACCTTGGCTGAGTTGAGACATCTTTTTCCCTCCACACAGCTCCCCAGTTAATCACTTTACTTATCACAATCTCTAGTCTTGCTTGCCTCTTCCTACAAGTTTTCAGAAACCTCAGAACTTCTCTCCCAGTGGAAATAGCCTCAGTAGCACTATTGCTGTTTTGTTTTATGGTGACACCGTAAGTGTAAGTTAGCTCTGAAGGGAAAATAGCGGCCTATGGCCCTCCAGTGATGTTTTCGGACCTTACTTTTATATTTGTAGATTCATTTAACTAATATGTATTGGGCAGATACTGTGTGATGGCAGATGCCGCCTTGGGCACTCAGATGGCAGCCCCTTTCTTCTCTTTGGTAGGAGTAGGGGAGAATTAAATTTGATTAGTGGCAACCACCTTCTTCTTGCCTTGTTCATTGTTCTCTCCCCTCTGTGTACTATGCGCTCCTTGAACTCACCACTTCTTACTCCTGTATCTTATGTCCCCTAGATCTACAATCGCTCCTTTCTAAGGCAATTCCCAGGAGGTCTTCCAGCCTTCCTCAAGGACATCAGGCTCTTAGAAAAACCTTTTAGAAACCTTCCAGAAAGCCTTTTGAAAGATGACTGAGAATCCTCTGGGAGTGACACCGCAGAAAGTGATTTTGAGCTTGAGCATATGGAAAATCCCTCATAAATCCTTCCTGATCATTCTGCCCATAGGATTAGCTTATTTCAAGCAGAAAGCTTTTGGATCCCCCACCAAACGGAGTCAGCCTCTGCTTAACCCCAGCCTGCCACGATTTGGGAAGCTGTGGTTGGAGAGTCTCCGGCCTCACTACTGTAGATTGTACCCTCTCCGGTAGCCCCCTTTCAGTTTCAACCTGCTGATTTAGTCACATAGTCTTTGGCATGTCTACTTCGACAAGGCATGTCGGGATCGCTCCTTGGTCCCACGACTGAGCTATTTGGTGACATTTCTCCTAAAGAGGGAGACTGCATCTTGCTTCTCTTAATCCTCTCAGCTCCTTCCTCACTGTTTTGAATGCAGTGAGTGCCCAGTCAATGTTTGGACAATTGGATTTTGAATCAGTTACTTTATTGGATAGCTGTTGACAATATCACAGCTTCTTGATAAAGTAAAACCTTATGTTAGTCATTGAATTTCTATCAAAGGCATTGCAAACTGGTTATTGATTTTCTTTTTTTTTTTTTAAAAAAAAAAAGAGAGATAAATCTACCACTTGATCCTTACTCTTGCACTAAAATGTGAGCTGGGACAGTCAGATATAACTCAGAAGTCACATGGACCCTTTATGGAAAAAGTAATAATAAAAATAATAGCAACATTAGATGGGGATTTAGTTAACTTTAAGTGGCAGCTAATTGTTCTATCTTGAGAAAATGTAGTGCTCTCTTTATAATTTGGGGGAGGTTTTAGAGGCTAGCTATGGTTTTCTCTGTTTTTTCATTTCCCCTCTTGCCTATGCTACCCTGGTCCTGGGCTACTCTATGTAAATTTCTGCACAAAGCTCAGTCTCCTGTTCCCACCAACAACTCATTTATATATAAGCCTTTTATGAATTTTGTAACATTAAGGAATTGGGATAGTTGAGAGAGAAACCATTATCTTTCTGGGGACAATGACCCTCTTCACTTTTCTCTTCTTCCTCATTCAGTGGAGAAACCACTTAATCCCTCCTCCCCCTACACACACACTTCACAAGTAACTCCTTGGTGCATACTAATGCCCTCTTCAACACAGAGCACTTTTCCAAACTGTCCACTTCCTAAGAGTGCTGGGAAAATAAAAATGTCTCCATTTTCTGACACAGAAAATGGATTTCCCGTCTTTTTTTTTTTGAGACAGAATCTTATTCTGTCACCCTGGGTAGAATGCTATGGCACCATTATAACTCACAGTAATCTCAAACTCTTGGTCTCAGATGATCCTCTTGTCTCAGCCTCCCAAGTAGCAGGGACTGCAGGAGCCTGCCACAACACCTACTTAGTTTTTCTATTTTTAGTAGTGATGTGGGTCTCATTCTTGCTCAGGCTGGTCTCCAATTCCTGAGTTCAAGTGATCCACCTGCCTCAGTGTCCCAGAGTGCTAGGATTACAGGTGTTAGTCCTTGAATTTCTATCAAAAACATTGCAAACTGGCCATCACACCCAGTGTGGTCTCCCATTTGGGGGCTTCAAGTGGAGTTGTCATCTGAAACCCCACTTCTTCAACGGACGATGCACTAGAAATAAGGTGAAACTCTCAGACTGAGTGAAACACCAAACACCAAAAAGATGGAGAAACTGACCCCAGCATCCTGGCTCCAAGGGAAAACTGCTGAACAGACGCCTCCCTCGAGTTCTGCTGAGAGATCTCTGGAGTCCTGCAGCATAAAATGAAAGGAGCCAAATGTGGGCTGCAGGGGAGTGAACCCAGCCTGGGGTTAAGTACCAGTACCTTAGCTTTGGTGGGGATGCCACGGTCCATCCTACCTGTGCCATGAGAAAGAGCCTAGAGGTTAGAGGTCACGAAAGAGAGCGCCAAAAGTAGCTCTATGGCACAGGCTGCCTAAGAACAAATACAGTCACTGGAGACCCTGCTTTTACCCATCAGAAAGATTTTACCTTCCAGATTTTACCTTTACTCCAGTAGAGTCCCAATCCAAAGGCTAAGTGTCCAAAGTTCGCTGAGTGCAAGTGTAGCAGTTCCTTGTTTCCTCAGGATGAATTAGATGAAGCGTGCTGGATAAGCGGGTGTGAATGATGACACTCTGGCTCCAACAGTGGGTATCCATGCTTGGGGCTGACTCTTGCTCTTCCGCTGAGAACCACCTACTCTGCCAACAGTCCTGCCTAGGCAGCCTTCAAGAAGTGCCTGCTCTCAGTTATAAGGCAGCTTGCTTGTGGTACAGAGTGAGGCAAACAAAGGGTGGACAACCACCAAGCTAGCTCGTGGAATGCAGGGTCCACGTGGTCACTGGATTCTAGGGGACACCTAAGAACGTGTTAGACCAAGGGCATGGTCCCTAGACCAGGGCTCAGCAAGCTGTGGCCTGCTTTTGTACAGCCTGCAACCTAAGAATAATATTTTCATTTTCAAAAGGTTGCAAGAAACAAAGAGTATATGACAGAAAATGCATGTGGCTTGCAATGCCTAAAATATGCACGAGCTGATCCTTTCAAAGAAAAGTTTACCAACTCCTACTCTAGAACCAATGACATTCAATCTTAGATCACCTGGGGAATCTTTACACACAAAACAACAAAAAACGGACAGTTCTGCCTTTGGGGAAAAATCATACTTTTCTTCTCTATATATTCACACTCAACACAGAACACTTCTGTGGCCACATGTGTGGGGTCCATACCCATGCTCTATGGACCTACAACTGGGTGTTCTAGGATGCAATTCAATTCTCGCTCTCACTGGGGTGGGTTAGCATCAGAACCCACAGGTTAAGGGCTCAATCCTGCAAGACTGACCCCATCCCCTCTCAGTTGCTCACTGACAGTCCAGGGGGTCACCTGTGCTGCTGACCCCCTGGCTATAAACAGGAGGTTTCCACCACTCCTTCCTCAGGTTTGGTCATTGCTAGAATGGCTCATAGAATTCAGGAAAAGTTCACCTACTTGATTACTGAGTTAATATAAAGGAAATAACTCAGAAACAGTCACACAGAGGAGGTCAGTCGGGTGAGGTGTGGGGAAGGGGTGAGGAGCTCCCCTGCTCTCTCGGATCACACCACCTTCCCAGCACCTCCAGTGTTCAGCACTTGGATGCTCTCTGAACCTGTCCTGTTAAGATTTTTTATGTACGCCTCATTATATAGGCACGATTGATTAAACCATTACTGATGAACTCAAACTCTATTCTCTCTCGCCTCCCAGGAGGGCAGGGGGGTAAAAGTTCCAGGCCTCTAATCTCACGGTTGGCTCCCCTGGCAACCAGCCCCCTTCCTTAAGGACTTTCTAAAAGTCACTATGATTGAAAGGAGCTTGTTAGGAATAACAAGAGACACTTCTTTTACTTTTATTAGTCTTGCTGATTAGGGAATTCCAATGGTTTTAAGGAGCTCTATGCCAAGAAGGGTGGACCAAGATCATATATGTATTGTTATGAATCACAATATCACAGCCCTAAACTAACCTACTGAATTAGGCTTTCCATGATGTATTTGTATTTTTGTAAATATTTATAGGTAATCCTGATGTTTGCCGCTTTGAGAATGATGCATACCTCTTACTTTTTAAAGGACCCTCATTATAGACCCTTCCGCTGTAACCTCAGGTGGGCACTGGATTAATCACAGCCTATTGTAGCAGAAGGAATATCTTGGGCTGGTTGACGAGGATAAAGACCCCAAGAAAACTTGTACCTTGAAGACTTACAATCAACCTGATATTTATTGAGTACTACTGTATTTGCTAAACACTTTTGTGTATATTTTCATATTGATTCTTGTAGCAACTCTATAACATAAATTATCATGAGATAAATGAGGTTTAGCAATCTTAAGTAATCTATCAAAGATTATCTACTTACTAAGTGGCAGGGCAGGGCTTTGAACTTGTGTGTCCTCTGCTGTCACACTGTCACTGACTGAAACCACCCATAACTGGAGATCTGATAGGCCATCCTGGGAGTGCACAGGGAACAAGGTCTGAAGTTCATCGACGGACACTATTGCTCTTCATAGACCTTCAGATGCTGGCAACACGGGGCCTCCCTGATGTGTGACTTGGAGAGGAGTTGAGGGCATTTGCATTTAAGCCCTTAAATCTGTGGACCCCAACCATTTTGGCACCAGGGTTTGGTTTCAATGAAAGCAATTTTCCCACAGGTGGGGGGTGAGGGATGAAACAGGAGCTCAGGCAGTGATGCAAGTGATGGGAAGTGGTTGTAAATACAGACGAAGCTTTGCTCTCCCCCCGCCCACCCACTGCTCACCTCCTGCTGTGTGGCCTAGTTCCCCCTGGATTTAGGTGGACCCCAACCTTTTTGGCGCCAGGGACAGGAAGCAGAGCTTGGGCAGAGATGCTGTGTGGCAGGGTTCATAATAGGCAGTGTATGAGTACCCATTTGTGGCCCTTGGGGTCAGGGACTGCAGCCCTAAATCACTTGGTTTTGTAGGTTCCCACACCTTCCAGACACATAATGCCACGCACATAACTCCGCCCTTCCAGCTGCAGGACAGAGTAGAAAGCAAGCTCATGCTCACGGGAATGAAGGTGGGAAAATAAAAATACAACCTCAGTGAGCTGTTCAGTGCCTAGGCACTGTTTTACTTCGTATCATGGAGGAAACTGAGCCTTAGAGAGATTCATGAACTGGCTCAAAGCTGCAGGGATTCCAAGAGGTGATGTCTCTCTAAGGGCCATGCTTTTTCTGTGATATCAGCACTGTCCTGTCTGCTGCCAGTTTACGGACTTGCCTGATTCTGAGAGGTCCCTCTTCCCTTTACCATCCATTTCTCAGGGAATGTGCCAGTGGCCTCTCCAATAAAGGGACAACCCAGGGACTCCTGTGGCCTCTGCATGAGGCTTGGGTATGAGCTGTCCCTTTTCCATCTCTCAGAAACCTGGTGTCTGTTGAAGATTTTTCCCCTTCAGGAGGCCCAACTGCCGCCACATTGTCACTGCTTGCTCGTTACTATGGAAACGGGTCTCAAGAGGGATCTGCTTTTCTCCCTCCATGAATGGGAAGGAGTATAGGGCTTTGTAAGGCACAGCTCTTCCCCATTCATGGCCAGGAGAAGAACTGGTTTTGGATGACGAGGCTCATAAAATTTTACCTAGACACTACACTCTTTGTCAGCGTAAGATTGCCAGTTTTTCATTCTGGAGAACAACTGTCCTTATTTGGAGAACATATCCTTTTTCTTCTTGGATAGTTATGATTATGATAGAAGGCATGATTTAAACGATGTCATCACTTGGCAAATTAAAAAGTTCATTGATACCTACTCCCTGTGGGAAGCCATGTGCCAAAGTCAGTGCCTAGGCCATCCTTCAAAGCAATGTAGGGACCTTTTTCTCTGGAATGACCATTGGAGCTGTCACCCTATGACATCTGACAATTAAGTTTGCAAACTTGGCCCCATGTGCTTAGCTTGCCAGCACTGTGCAAATAACTCAGTGAAGTTTTATAACCTTGGTATATCAGTGTCTCGCAGCTGTGTTCTTTGTAGATATTGGTAGAGTCTTGCTGAGTGGTGTGTGTTTTTGTGTGTCACATGATGATAGCTCTGATGGTCATTCCAGACACAGAATTTTAATGTTGCTTTTAAAGGTAGACTAGATGGTGGCATCAGTACTTCAAAGGTGACCATAGTGATGTTTAGCAATGAGGCATGTCGCACTTTTTCTATGATGAGCTCACAAACTTAATTGTCAGACACGTACACATACGCATATACACACACACAGCTTTGTCAGTCTTGGAGGGGGATTGATTCCAGGACCCCCCTGTGAATACCAAAATTCATGGATGCTTAAGTTCCTTACATAAAATGCCACAGTATTTGAATATAACCTATGCAATGCTCCCATACTTTAAATTATCTCTAGATTACTCATAATACTTAATACAATGCAAATGCTACATGAATCATGGCTATACTGTATTTTTAAAATTTTATATTGTTATTTTGTATTTTTTAAATGCTTTTGATCCTCCATTGGTTGAATCTGAGGCTGAGAACTCAGAAATTTGGAAGGTCAACAGTGCACATGTACATATAAATGTATTTATTCATTTATTTATATGTAAAACTACAGCTTTGACTTATGAGGCCAAAATCTGAATGAATGAAGCATTGAGAAAAAATGTATTTTGAGGCCACACAACATGTTGCAGATTGTTCAACATCAAAATAAACCTTACCATCTTCTATGTGCTCAGAACTAAACATACAAACAAAAGTGGTTCTGAGTTGGAGCATTAATAAAGAAGTAGGGAATGTAACTCAATAAAAGGACCATTGAAGTGGCACACCTCAGAGAAATTTCAGGTTAGAGCCCAAACAACTGCAATAAAGCAGATATGGCCATAACTGAGTTACACAAATGTTTTTGTTTTCCCAGCACATATAAAAGTTATGTTTAGACTTTACCATAGTCTATTAAATGTGCAGTAGTATTCTGTCTAAAAAACAATATGCATACTTTAATTAAAAAATACTTTTTTGCTCAAAAATGCTAGTCATTCTGAGCCTTTAGTAAGTGATAATGTTTTTGCTCAAGACAATGGAGGATCTTTCTTCACTGTTGGTGGCTACTGATTAGTGGTGTTGCTGAAGTTGGTGGTGATTTCTTCAAATAAGACAGCAATGAAGTTTGCCATATTTCTCTGTAGAATGTGTTGCTGTTCGATTGAATTTTACCCATAGTAGGACTTTTAAAATTGGAGTTAATCTATCTTGAGATACTTTACATAGGAGAATGTTTTCCAAATCCATCCAGGTAAATACATAAGAAACAAAATCTCTATTGTTTTTCATTGCTGAATAACATTCCATGGTGTACATATATTTCAGTTTATTCATCCATTCAAGGATTGATGGGTACTTGCATTGTTTCCACATCTTTGCAATTGTGAATTGAGCTATTACAGACATTTGAGTACAAAAACCCATATGGTAAAATAATATTTTTTCTTCCGGGTAGATACCTAGTATGTGGCACACATTTTGGGTGCAGGACCCAACTACAATTTGAACTTTGAACTTTAACTAACAAATGAAAATAATGTAAACTAATTGTATGTGTACTCACACTAACCTGAAATTTAAAAATAAAATTGGAGTCAATCTTCTCAAACTCACAGCCAATATCATACTGACTGAGGAAAAGTGGAAAGCATTCCCCATAAGAACTGGAACAAGATAAGGATGCCCACCATCCCCACTGATTCAACAGAGTATTGGCAGTCCTAGCTAGAGCAATCCAGCAAGAGAAAGAAATAAAGGGGATACCAATTGGAAAAGAGGAAGTTAAATTCCCTGTTTGCTAATGATATGTGATTGTATATCTAGAAAATTCTAAGGACTCCTCCAAAACACTCCTAGATTTGATAGGTGAACTCAGTAAAGTCCCAGGTTATAAAATCAATGTATGCAAATCAGTAACATAGAAATCTATACACCAATAATTACTAAGCTGAGAAGCAAATAAAAAACTCAGTTCCATTTAAAATAACTGAAAATAAAGAAAATCTGGGGAATATATTTAACCAAGGATGTAAAGGATCTCTATATGAAGAGCTACAAAAAATTATAGATGACATGAACAAAATGGAAAAACATTCCACGCTTGTGGACTGGAAGAGTCAATACTGTTAAAATGGTTATAAGATCAAAAGCAATCTATAGATTCAATGCAATTCCTATCTAAATACTAACATTATTTTTCACAGAATTAGAAAAAACAAATCTAAAATTCATATGGAACAAAAGAGATACCAAATAGCCAAAGCCATCCTGGGGCGGGGGGGACAATAACTGGAAATATCACATTAACTGATGTCAAATTGTAACATAAGGTGACCAAATCAGCATGGCACTTGTATAAAAGGAGACACACAGACCAATGGAACAGAATAGAAATAAACTCATACACCTACAACCAACAGATTCTCAACAATGCAACCAAAAACATATACTAATGCCTTATCCAATTAATGGTGCTAGGAAAACTGGATAGCCACATGCAAAATAATGAAACTCAAGTCCTATCTCTCACCATGTGCAAAAATTAACTCAAGATGAATTAGACTTAAATGTACAACTGAAACCATAAAAATTTTAGAAGAACATTTAGGGAAAACTCTTTTGGATGCTGGCAAAGAATTTAAGATCCCAAAGCAAATGCAACAAAAGTGAAAATGAATGGGACTTAAAATAAAAAGCAAAAGAAATAATCAGAGGAGTAATTAGACAGCCTATGGAATGGGAGAAAATATTAGCAAACTAGACCTCTGAAAAAGAACTCATATCCAGAGTATTTGAGGAACTCAAATCAGTGGAAAAAAAAAAAACATTAAAGTGGGCCAGAAAAAAACATGAAAAGACATTTTTCAAAAGAAGATATACAAATAGCTAAACAAACATGAGAAAATGCTCAGTATCAGAGAAATGCAAATTAAAACTACAGAGAGATGCCACCTTATTCTAATCAGAATGGCCACTATTAAAAAGTCAAAAAACAACTTTGGCACAGATGCAGTGAACGTTCCCCCCGTTCATAGGAACGTAAATTAGTAGTACAACCACTGTGAAAAACAGTGTGGAGATTTCTCAAGGAACAAAAAGAAGATCTACCATTCATTCAATCCAGTAATCCCACTACTGGGCATCTCCTAAAGAAGTAGAAGTCCTTTTGTCATTTATATACACTGGCACTTGTGTGTTTGTCAGAGCAAAATTCACAATTGCGAAGACATGGAATCAACCTAAGTGCCCATCAACCAATGAGTAAATAAAGAAAATGTGTTGCACACACGCACATACTATGGAGTACTAATAAGACACTGGACAAAAATGAAAAAGGAACTTGGGTGGGACAAGAGACCATTATCCTAAGTGAACTAAAGCAGGAACTATAAACCCAAAGGCTGTATGTCCTCATTTATAAGTGAGAGCTAAGCTACAGGTCTGCGGGGTCATGCCTAGTGGAATGATGGGCACTGGAGACCCAGAAGTGGGTGAGAGATGAGATATTACCTAATGGGGCGCGATGTACACTATTCAGGTGATGAGTGCACTAATAGCCCAGACTTTACCACTATGGGATTCATCCATGTAACCCAAAACCATACGGACTCCTACATCTACTGAAATAGGAAAAATAAATTAACGAAATTTTAGAATCCCCTCAAATGCTGCCCCTGCTTTATCAACTAAGTTTATGGAATATTCTTTGTTGTCATTTCAGCTTTGTCATAACAGCTTCATCAAGAGTTAGATTCCAACTCAAGAAACCACTTTCTTTGTTCATCCGTAAGAAGCAACTCTTCATTTGCTCAAGTTTTATCGTGAGATTACAGCAATTCAATTTCATCCACAGACTCCACTTCTAATGCTAATTCTCTTGCTATTACGATCAAATCTGCAGTTATTTCTTGTACTGAAATATTGAGCCCCCTCAAAGTCATCCCTGAGATTTGGAACCAACTTCTTCCAAATGCCTATTAAAAGTGATTTTTGTTTTTTTAGACAAAGTATCATTCTGTCACTCTGAATAGAGTGCTATAGCATCATAGTTCACGGCAACCTCAAAATCTTGGGTTCAAGTGCTTCAGCTTCCCAAGTAGCTGGGACTACTGGTGCCCACTAAAATGTCCAGCTATTTTTAGAGAAGGGGGTTTCACTCTTGCTTAGGCTAGTCTCAAACTCCTGAGCTCAAGCAATCTATCTGCCTTAGCCTCCTAGAGTGCAGGATTACAAGTGTGAGCCACCATACTCAGCCTTTAATATTAGTATTTTGACCTCCTTCTATGACTCATGAATGTTCTTAATGGCACACAGAATGAGAAATCACTATATATGGCAGCTATAATCTTACAAAATGTATTTTTACAATAATAAGACTTGAAAGTCAAAATCACTAAGAGAGACACAGGAACTCATAGCCTGTGGAGTAGTCAAAACACACGTTTACTGATTAAGTTTGCCACCATGTGTGGGTGTAGATTGAGGCATCCCAAAATAATAGTAATATCATAATAGTAATATCAAAGGTCACCCATCACAGGTCACCATAACAGATATGTTAAGGTCTTAATGAGCACAGGAAAATAGGACCTAGGCCAGACACTGGGTCAAGGGTCCTCAAACTTTTTAAACAGGGGGCCAGTTCACTGTCCCTTAGATTGTTGGAGGGCCGGAGTATAGTTTAAAAAAAATATGAACAAATTCCTATGCACACTGCACATATCTTATTTTAAAGTATAAAAACAGTGTGGGGGCTTCACATGCAATCTGAGATGTACCCCATGGTTGAACTAATGTACACAGCTATGATTCAAAAAAATAAAGTAAAATATTATTAAAAAAAACCAAAAATAAAATATTTAAAATGAAGAACAAGTAAAGTTAAATCAACAAACTTACCAGTATTTCAATGGGAACTATGGGCTTGCTTTTGGCTAATGAGATGGTCAATGTCCAGTTCCATATATGTCACTGCTAGTCATAACAAGTGATGCAAGTGTGAATCCAAGACTGAGAGGAGGAGAGGAGAGAGAGAGAAGGAGGGGAGTCAGAGAGTGCAGTGCACATTCCACACATGCGCACTGAGGGTCCAGGATGAGCCGCTGCTAAGCAGGACAGGCAGCCGTGGCAAAAACACCCAGAGGGCCAAATAAATGTCCTCAGTGAGCTGGGTCATAGTTTGAGGACCCCTGCACTGGGGTATCAGCAAAGAATCCCAAAAAGAAACAACAATTGTGCTTAATCTGAGAAACCAGAACAGTTAGTGAAGAGGTGAGGGAGGATTTTTCTGGCATTGCTGCTTTTGTGAGGGGACTGAAAAAAATTGATTATTCTAGACTGTGACCTTGGCTCTGGCAAGAGATGAACCTGGACAGGTTTTTAGGAACCATATTATGATAACGTGTTTTCACATGGCCAGTGGGCAGCCTTTGTGCATTTTCAAACAGGGCAATAGAGAAGCCAAAATTTGAATTTAGAATGATCATTTTGGCTACTGTAGATTTGTTTGCATGCAGACAAGGCAGCAATTGGGAATGGAGTTAGGAGACCACGGTGGCAATCTAGCAAAGACAATGGGGGATGAACACTCCATACAGAGGGGGTGGAGGCAGAGGATGTTTTCAGAAGGCTCTGGGAAGGTAGAATCAACAAAACTGGATTGGAGAGGTTGATCAAACACCAAAGTGGGAGACAGAGAGAACAGACAGCCGGGAATGATGGTGCCTCAGGCTTGGCCTCAGGTAACTACACAGTTAATTAATAGATGAACAGATCATGAGTTCAGTCTGGGACATCTTGAGTTGGAGTTCCAGCGACACAATTAGAAATCAAGAAGAAAGTCAAATTTATGGGTCTGGAATTCAGGTCCAGCCTGTAAATACAGAGTTAACATATTGATGGGAGTTGAAACCATCAGAAGGGGATGAAGCATTAATGCCTGTTGAATTAAAGTATCCATGTTAGGTTACTTTAATCAAGACTTCTTCATGTTTCCCTGGTGACTTTGTGTTTGCACAGTAGGCAAAGAAGTCCCCAGTGAGTGGCAGGTCTGACTTTAGAAGCCATTCTTTTTTAGACTGTAGAGATGAGCTGTGGCTGTTGGGATGGATTTGTGGAGGTTGAATTAGAATTACCAGAGTCTGAATCCTTCCATTTTAAACCTGATTATACATGTTTATGTTTTTAGAAAGTATTCCTTTGTCAATCTTTTAACTGTACTTGATACACACCTCCATCGGCATACTTTTTAACCTTGGCCATTATTATATATTTACACATCTGTTGCACCCTATGTATTAAGCCCCTCGAGGCCAGGTACCAGCTTGGCTTATTCAAGTTCTGGCATGCATCAAAGATCTGATGTGCTGAGTGGAGTGCTTGCTCTCCACAGTTCCCGTGTTGAGTTTTCCAGCAAATTACTCTTGGCTTCCCCATTGCATTCATGTATTTACAAGAGAAAATTTAAACAGAGGGGTATTTTCCTCCAACCCCAGCCAGAAAGGAAAAATTCACTCATTCTTATACAAGAAAGAAATAAGACTTTTTTGTATAACATGTTGAGTTCTAAATCTATAGCTGTGTCTTTGTTGCTTGTTATAGTCTTAAACCACTGGACAGATGTTCCTCTTGGATTTTGTACAAACACCTAGGAGACCCCTTTTGATTTGTTTGATGGTATCTCTGATTTTTCTTAGCTTGCCAACCAAGTATTCGTTCCCCAAAATTACTCAAAAAAGAAAAGTAACCAAAGGTCTCTTTGTTTCTGTCAAATGTTAAGATAAACCAGCAACACCAGGATGTTGTCCGTTTGTATACACATCTTAATTTTAAGACAACTCTTTTTGTGTTTACGGTCTGCATTAATTAATTCAGGGCATCATGAAAATGATTTGTGTTTGGTGGGTGAGTTTCATAATGACCAGCATTTCTGCATGGATTTCTTACGCATTTAACAGTTGAGAACATGCCATTATTTTATGAGCACTACTGATAAATCATTTGGCAAATACTTCTCAGCCGTTTAAAATAATTTTGATTTCCTGTGATTTCAATTGTCTCCTCATTTTTCCTTGTAAATAGTTGAAGAGTAAGCACATTTTCAAAGAGCTGTAGGGAGGCTGAGATGCCAGTTGCATTTTAACGATATAGGGCATTATCGTTCTCACTGTAGCCAATTCTCTTTTAAATCATTGCAGTTTCTGCTCTAGCCTCCAGCTATAGAATTCTTTTCAAGCTGGCAGTGAACTTGGCAGGTTGCCAGAAGAAATATAAAGGTGTTTTGGTCCACCAAAGTATTTTGAGTGGTTCTTAGTGATACAGTTTTCTTCAGTACATCTGCAAAACATTTTTCTGAAGTGAATTTTCATGTGAAAAGCCTCCTTAATCATCACCAGTATTGTTTATTTCAATGCAGTTATTTAAGTGCCCCCCTGGGTGCCTACAAAATAAACAAGGGAATCTTCTAAAGAGTTTTAAAAGTGGCAGGTGCTAAGGCTGTGGCCTATTCACTTAGTTTGCAATGACATTTTTGTGCTAATCTATAGACAAACAAGAGACAGGTGACACACCGAATCAAACACGATGCGGGAGAGAAGACAGTTTCAGCCAATGGAGTCAGTGCTAAATAAAATGCTTTGGAGGCAAATCCATGCAAGAAGCAACCGCTTTTTAACCCCCGTGCTGTTTCCATTCTGGCTGCAAAAATCTGATACTGAAACTTGAGATGTTAACTGAACTTTTCAGTTTTAAATAAAAACAAAAGGAGATTCAAGATTAAAATATCTACCTGTAAGCATACGTGAATTTCAGAAGTATGTATATGCATGTATTCACATATGTATACACACTTATGTTGACATATATTCGTGTTTAAGGAAAATGAACACTACGGTTGCACGTTAAAACCTAAAAGTAAACATTTGTTTGCGATTTTGGCCATGAATTCAAACCACGGATATCATATTTTCACAACAAACCATTGTATTTGCACATCAAACTCCAACACACATGATGGAATTTAAGAAATAAATGATTAAACATATTTTTATATTGTTTCCTCCTTATTGCTTATTACGATGTATATGTAAAAATCTGTTTCTAGCAGACTTTTTCAGAAGTTGGATTAGTCATTTACTTAGAGGTCCTTGATGGGAAATTGGTTTTATCAAGCTTTAATGCAGACACATCATTAACCATCATTCTCCTATTTCTTTTTAAAAATTATCCCACCCATAAATTGTGGCAAAAAGTTTCATAAAAGAAAAAGCTTAATTTTTCTATAAAAAAACAAAGTATACTTATTGTCAATAATACTGAATGCTCCAAAACACTGCAAAGTCATGCTTCTGTGTCAAAAGGTTGAGTTTTGAGGGCATTTATATACGGCTTTTTATAAAAGCTGAAAGTTTTGCATAGAATCTTATAACAAAAAAGAATCAGACAATGGTTCTCTTTTTCCAGCCCTTTCTTCCTTAAGTAGCCTTGGCCAGCCTTTTTGATTATTGTTATTAAGAACAAGACCCACTCAATATGCTGCCACTGGTTAGATCTTTAGTGTCCTCAAATTCATGTTCTGAGAATTACATATAAGGAAACACCCAACTAACTAGGCAATAAGGCAGTTGAGAGGAAGAAATTGCCCATTGGCCAGTCTGCATCAGGACTACAAAGGAGTCTTTACCTCTCAAATCTGTACAGCACTACTTTTTCTATTGATCATTATTTATGATCCTTTTTCCATCAAAGAATGGCTCAAGATTTATCAAAATGGTAACACCTCCTGGTTGCCGTCTTTGGATCCTGGCCGTCAGCGTCACCCCCTCCATCTTCATCAACATACGCATGTCCATGCCTGCCAGAAAACGAGAGTAGACAGAATAGAAACTTCAAGAAATGGCAACCTTTGTAGAAATAAATGTGTTTAGGGAATACATTGAGAACAGACTGTTCAGTTTAAAAATATTGCAGGCCTTTCTTCCTTTTAAAAATGGAAACAATTACAACGAAATACAGATTATGTAGGGGAGGCGTTAACTACAGAAAGGAGGTGATGCCTTTCACTGAGAGAAGCATGGATCCTTTTGTTAATTGGGTGAAATATAGAACTTTCTGTGTGGGCATGTGCATCCATACACTCATATTGACCACATAAACAAATAAATATATACACATACATGATAAAACTTTAAAGGAAACAGAGACTCCCTTGAAGGGAATCCATGGACCTTCCCCAGGGTTTGCACTAGAGCATGGGAAATATTGCATATTAATAGTCTTTTTTTGAGGGGGGGGATACTAAGTTTTGCTTTTGGATATTAATAGTTCATGATTTTAATGGCCAGAACAGAGAGGAGGAAATGAACTCCTTGAATTATATGTCACTGTAACCAAGATAACTTGCATTTCTGTAGAGTTTTATACTGCGCCTGCCCTGTACTCCCTTTTTTTTGAGACAGTCTCACTCTGCCACCCTGGGTAGAGTGCCTTGGCATCATAGCTCACAGCAACCTCAAAGTCTTGGGCTCACACAACCCTCATGCCTCAGACAGGTGTCCGCCCAATGCCCAGCTGATTTTTTCTATTTTAGTGCAGATGGGGTCTTACTCTTGCTCAGGCTGGTCTTGAACTCCTGAGCTCAAGCAATCCTCTTGCCTTGGCCTCCCAGAGAGCTAGCATTACAGCTCTGAGCCACTGCTCCCGGTCAGCGTTTTATACTTTTGAAACCACATTCCAGTTTGTAGCCTTGTACAGCACAGTGCAGTTACTATAGTGCTATCTCCACTTTACAGAATAAACCAATGTGGGAGTTAAGTGCCTGTCCCCAGGCCAGAGATCCCTAACCTTGTACTAAGTTGCTAAGTTGCTCTGTTAAGGGCTTTATTTGAATCTGAATCAAATCCTCATCAACCTTGACTTTTCCTTCTTAGTTTTCAAGCCCTTATAGTAGACCTGTGGCTTCAGTATAACCCACTATGTTCTTTATGATCTCTGAGTAGATGAGATTGACTTTAGGTGTTTTAGACAAGCCAGTATTGGGGAAATTATTTTCCCACACACTGTTTTCACCCTAAATAAGACATTTGCCATCACTTAACCTCTGTAGCTTCCTTTATGTGTTACCTTCAGAATCCCCCCAAAAGAGCATGCAATTCCTATGTTAATCGATTGGTTTATTTCAGAATTCCCAATAAGAAATGAAATTTAGAACAGTAGAAATTTTTCAGCCAACTCAAATAAAATTAAAAAAAAATCAAAAATCTTACAACTTTCAAATAAAATACCCAAATAATTGAGACACCTCTGACTCACCTGGTGAGACTTAAAGTGGTTTTGGGAGGTGGGGTTGTTGTTGCTAAGAACTGGCATTTCCTGGGTTCTTTCATCAGCATATTATAGAAGGGTGCTTGTTCAGAGAGGTCAACACTCTGATGAGTCAGATTGCTCTTCCAGAATAACCATACTTGATATCTGTCCCATCTTTTTTTAACTCTGTGGTGTGATCTTATATCTATTTTCTCACAATAGCTTCAAAAGGTGCTGCATTTAGACTGGTGTGGTGGCTCACGCCTGTAATCCCAGCGCTCAGGGAGGCCAAGGTAGATGGATTGCTTGAGCCCATGAGTTCGAGACCAGCTTGAGTGAGACTGCATCTCTGAAAGCTAGCCAGTCATTGTGGTGGGCAGCACCTGTAGTCCCAGCTACTTGGGAGACTGAGGCAAGAGGATTTCATGGGCACTAGAGTTTGAGGTTACTGTGAGCTACAACATCACAACACTCTAGTAGGGCAACAAAGTGAGAGTCCGTCTCAACAACAACAACAAAGTCTGTGTTTGGGATGGTTAAACTCATTTTATAGGACCCTCTAAGGCTACTGATTACACTCATTTTTATAGGACCCTCTAAGCGTCTAATGTGACTCAATCTATTGCATTCACTGAGTCCAGCTATCTAGAAGCTAATCTAATCTCTTACATATGTGTGGTGTTTTACTATCTACACAGTATTTTCTCATTTGTAATTCCATTTCATCTTCATCTATAGAATCATTAAGCAGAAAGCTGGAATCAAGCATTACAGATGGGACAACAGAGGCTGAGGGAGACTTTGAAAAGAACTAAACTGGAGCTTCTGAAGGTTTTCTTAATCCCAGACTTTTCCTTCATGCTGGAGTCCCTGGTCCATTTTCCAGACATGATTATTATGCGAGGGAAGGACCAATGAAGTTGGTTACTATTTTATACCTATTTCTTCTGACCCTCCGATGTCCTTGCAGGCAGCACCTCAATTGACTTTCAAGATTCAGGTAACCAGTTTTCTTGCTGTTTGCTTAAGAGCACTCATTTTGAAGTACATGAAACTGGCTTGGACCTTTAGACAGATCCCCAGGGGATGACTTATGTGTGCAGTGGTGAAAGTCGATTTAACAAAACCATTAATTTGAGTTTCTGGGAATAAACAGTAGCTGTCACCCGCCATCAGAAAATACACAGTGCTTCGTAATCCAAATTGCAAAGTGCCTGAGAATACGACTGAATCAAGGAAAATAACTTTGGTGGTTGTTCAAGTCCGTGTATTGTTTTAACTTTCTGGCCAGGATGGCTCATTTCAGTGTGGCTTTCAGAAAACTAGATATCGGGTTGTGCCTGCCACATTTCATCAGTCATGCCGCGTTATGTGCATTAGGAGGCTCTATGAATTCTTTTGGTCTCAGATTTACTGCAAGATGAGGCAGAAATCCATTTATGAATCCAAGGAAAGAGCCTGTTAAAGATAGTCCCCCTTCACCAGGGGAGACAACACTTGCTTTTCTGTCGCCATTTTCTTACAATAATCCTCCTGCCGAACCCAGCCTCTCTCCTCAAATAAAAAGACTTACAACTCAAGTAAAGCTAAATTCAAACAGTGGAAAAATATTTTTCAAAGATGCGTGGCTGATTTAAAAATTGTCTTTTTTTTAAACAACTCAAGTGGGCAGAATTACTATGATAAACATAAAAAACAGCCCCAGCACCATTGATATTACCAGCCTGAGAGAAAACAGCTACTGAAATTCTCAGATGCCTGGAGTCTATTCCTGTATGAGCCATGTTTATATTGACTTACCATTGTGAAATTATTAAAAAATATTTCATATGGAATATTTCAAATGTAAGGAAAAATAGGGATTGGCATATCTAATACCCTCATACAGACAGACCTAATCAGCATGAACATTTTGCCATATTTTCTTCAGATCTTTCCTGTTTCCTACTTAAACAACACAATTGTGTGCACGTATGTGTATATACACACCCACATATATATAATTTTATATAATGTGCATGTATATATATTAGGCTACGTATCACACTCACTAAAATCGTTATTAACAAACATTCTGTATTGGAAGATGTAAGCCTAAATACACCTGAAACCCTAAACCCCATTATAGTGTCTGTTTGTTATTCTTCTACAACAGTGTTTTTTCACCTCTTTTTTGTCTCATGGCACACTTGAACTTCTAGTTAACTTCCATGACACACTTAAATTATGTTGATCAAAAAAGGAAGAGTAAAAAGAATATAATTACTGTGCTTTGAATTTCTTTTGAAAATAAGTCTTAATTAAGGATCTTTAAAAGTTTTACAGCTCACCTAAAACTGGCACACTTGTTGAAAAAAATCACTATTCTAAAAGGAATATACTCTCTATCAGGGGTATCCAACCTTTTTTCTTCTCTGCTACATATTGGAATAAAAAGAGTTGTCTTGGGCCACACATTAAATACACAAACACTAATAAAAGCTGATGAGCAAAAAAAAAAAAAAAAAAAAGTCAGCATGCATATAATTTTCCAGATATCTAACAGCACAGATCAGCAAAACAGTCCTTGCATAGTCCACATGTGGCCAGTGGGCTGCCGATTGGACACTCCAATTTTTATGTCTGAAACCATATAAATTTTGGCCTCTTTTTTGAATAAACAACTATCAAGAGGGGCCAGGCGCAGTGGTGCACTCCTGTAATCCTAGCACTCTGGGAGGCTGAGGTGAGTGGATTGCCTGAGCTTACGAGTTCAAGACCAGGCTGAGCAAGAGCAAGACCCCATCTCTAAAAATAGCCGGGCATTATGGTGAGTGCCTGTAGTCCCAGCCACTCAGGAGACTGAGACAAGAGAATCTCTTGAGCTCAAGAATTTGAGCTTGCCATGAGCTATGACAGCATGGCACTCTATCAAGGGTGACAAGTGAGACTCTGCCTCAAAAAAAAAAATCTAGCAAGATATAACATTCTAGGTTGACAGTAATTGTTTGACTGTTGTATGTTGACTTTTCCTTTGCACATGAGCCTGTTGCTCCACTCTTGCTGTCTGACTCTGGGCTGCCACCTGCATGGATTGCATTTAAACTCAATGAGAACTAAAATCTCAGCTAGAGCTATAAGCTCTCTTTATTTCACCTCACTAAGGGTTTTGCATTTGTCTTCTAAAGAGATGTTAATCTTGTTTTTCTCTCTGATTCTATCTTTTTTTTTTTTTTTACTTTTCATGCCATATCTTTAGGTGAAACTGATCTAATGGAAGAAACAGGAACAAAAATTAAAATTTAAATTAAACTATCAATCTCATTATAATTTTTAAAAGCAAGAGCAACATGTACTTGGAAAGAAGTAATTGGGGGACAAGAAAGAGTTCATAGAAGACAAACGTTTACCCACATTAAAAATAGAACATAAACACTAAATACCTGAACAGTGAAATAATGAACTGATGAAATGACACATGGTGTGCATACATTCTTTCAAAATTCACACCAAAAAGGGAAAAAATTAAAATCATGGATAAAAAAGGAAAAAGCTAAGAGATGAGATATCTAATGGGCATTATAGATGAGGAAGTAAAAAAAAAATCGATACAATAAATAGGTACATTCCTTAGAGTAGTGGTTCTCAACCTTCCTAATGCCGTGACCCTTTAATACAGTTCCTCATGTTGTGGTGACCCCCAACTATAAAATTATTTTTGTTTCTACTTCATAACTCTAATTTTGCTACTGTTATGAGTATAATGTAAATATCTGATATGCAGGATATATTAGGCAACCCCTATGAAATGGTCATTTGACCCCCAAAGGGGATGCAACCTATAGATTGAGAATCGCTGCCTTAGGGGAAGAAATTCTAGAGTCATTAGGTCAAAAGGGTATACTGAGGGTCAAGAAGAGTCTTGGAAAAAGGATATGCATAGAATAAATTTACATTTGTACTGGTTTTGAACTTATTAGGATGTTTAGAAAAAAACTATACAATTGCAGAGAAAAAGAAAGGATGTAATGTCTGATAAGGGAAAAGAATCAGTCTGGCTTTGGATATCTCATGTATGATATGAAAATGCTAGCAGAAATAGTTATTCCCAAATTCTGGAGGAAAGTGATTCTGACCTCAGCATTTGGGAGTCTAAACCATTCTCCATGTGTAAGAAGAAAAGAAAAGGAAGATATGATAATAATAATTATAAAAACAAATTCCAGGAAACAATGTTCAATTGAAGTATAATTTTGTTTGAGGTTGTAGGCAGGGTTTGCATAGACACTGTCTAATTCTCAACAGAGAAATATAAACTTGTTTATATTTGTTGATGTGAGAGTAGGGATTGTTGGTTGTAAGGAACGGAAACACACTGGAACTGGCTGAACGAAGAGAAGCTTATTTTAGGAACCTAACAGGCCAACTCAGAGTCACAGCTAGCCCTATGGGAACTAAAAGTTAGAAACCAGAAGAAACCAAAGCTCGACCCTCAGTTTTCAGAGCTCCTTGTTCCTGTTTTTCTCCCTCAATGGCTATGTAGTCTGTTTCCTTGTCAGCCTCTTTCTGAGCTGCCTATGCACAGCCCAACAGTGCCATAATTCATGAGTCTACAAACCAGACACATGTAGGGCCTACAGCCAAACAACCAGTCTCTGAGACTTTTCATGCAAGTTCTCAGGAAAGAGAGCACAACAGGTTGCTAGCCAGATCACCTCTGGCCTCGGGTTAGATGTGGGATGTTGGATCCATTAGCGAGGAAGGGGTGGGATTCTGTGTAATCCACAACTAAGTGAGCCTGTCTCCTCACAGTGCAAAGGATAAGCAGAATTCCCAGACAAAAAGTAAGCTGGTGGCAAAGGCAAGAAACATGCTTGGGAAGGTTAAAAATTGCAAGACTGGTCAATTGTAGCATAAAAATAGGATAGTTCTATAATTCTTAAAGAAGTTAGCCTCTTATGAGAATACAATACTTAGCAGAAAGTTCTTGCTGGTGTCAAATCAAAATGTGTCCTGTGAGTAGGTGATGGATATGCTTTTTTGAATAACAGAGAGAAACACAGCTCTACTTTCTCTGTGTTAGCTCTTCAGCTATGTGAAGACTGCAGGTGATAGCCCACATGCTCCCCTAACAACTCTTCTCCAGGTTCAAGAGTCTTGCCTATGTTACTGTTAATTTCAAGACTTTTGAGGGAGGAAAAAAAAAAGGTACTCTGCTTGGTCATTATTTATCTGCTCACTTCCCAGATCTTTCATGACCTTTTGGAGGTATTGTGTCTTCTAGCAATTTGGGCCAATGCCAGGAACATGGTAGAAGTATAAACAAATAGATGCATCAACCAAAATAACATTCATTTTGAATTCTAAGGCATTTTGTTTTAAAATTCTAGATGACTCAATTTTGCTGGTGATTATTAAATCACAAAACAGAAGTGCTAAATAAGAGAATCTCCTACTGCACATGAACCCTGTGCATTTTGTTAAGTCTCCTTTAATTTGGGAAACATTTATGCCACTTTGTGCCTCAATGCCACTTTCTAGCAGGTGCCTTCCAAGTTCATGGGCATGGGAGTCAATCACACAAGAGTTTTCCAAGGCACACTGGATTGGAAGTTAGCAAGAGTGCAGGGTGCAGAGTCACTTTTCTTGAAGTTGTTTTGTCATTTTAGGGGGAGTAAGGAAAGGAAATTAAGCACCTGTTATTGGCTTGCCCCTCTGGGATGCTGGATGACAGCCATTGGTTCTAAACCACAATTGGCACTAAACAAACAAACAAACAAAAACCCACAGCTCTGTTGTTCTGGTTCCTCAGATTTGTGACCCAAGTTGAAAGGGACAGCCTTAGTCTATGAGATGTTTGCCTCTGGAATCCTGTGGCCCAAATAATAGATTACAGCAATCCAATGTTTATTTAGAAAGATGAGGTACCTTAAGGTTTGAGAGTTGGAGTGAAGAACCAGGTGCATTGCTAAAACTCTAAATTCATTCAGATAAATATGTGACAGCTAGAAAAAAATAATCCAAACTGAGTTGCTCATTTTCTGTTCTGTAGACACAGTTAAGGGACCTAAGGAGAAATTAACACAAATGCCTTCAATGAGAGATTCAAAGAATGCCACTGCCCTCAAGCCTGCTAATTCCAGCCTTATATTGTTCCTTATCTGACCCAGATTTTGAGTCACTACTCTAAACTTAATTTAAGGAGTGGTTCAGGGTAATGAGTTTCCAGTTCCACACAGAAAACAAATTTGCATTTTTCCAACTGATTAGTTTCTCTACTGATTAACTCAGCAAGGTCAACTTTTGGTCACTGATGCTGCTGATAGGCACAGCTGATATTTTCCAGTTTCAGAAGGAGGAGGCCTAACATGAAGTTCTTGTTTTCATTGCTGAAGGACAAATTGTGACATTCCAGAAGAGAAGGAAATGCTGGAGGCTCATACATCCACCCACATGCTTATTCGTCACTGTTGTTCAGGTCCTTCAAGGAATTCACAGAGGAGAAGCCCCACTTCCTTCTTCTCCATGCCTGGCTGCCATTACAGAGTTCTTATATGAGAACTGTGCTAGATGACCATGGCTATCATCTCATAGCTTTGCTGGAAACACAGTATGAAGCAGAACATATGGGGTTTAGACATACAGAAGGGACTGCATTGAAATCTCCAGTGCCATTGACAGAGGATATCCAAGAAGGGTGAGGTCTAGGAGAACGAGTCTTCTCAAGGAGACCGCAAGGATACACCTGCAGGATCCTCTCCATGGTGACTCAGCCCTTGGGAATTTGTAAACTTGATTTCCTGGAACTTGGAAATTTCCAAGTTCTGTGCAATACTGTAGTTATGTGGGGGCTGGAGTAGCATCTCCCGCTTGATTCAAACTGGCCAATAAGAAGGGGACCTGTGGGGTGGAACTTTTTGACTGTTGATAAAAAGGGAAAGACCAAGCCAATTGGGGAGCACAGCCATTTGGAATTCTTCTATGCTGTAAGTTCCCGACTGGTGAATAAAGCCCTTCCTCTTCTAAATGTGGTATTTGGGTGCTCATTCTCTCCGTTGGGCCTCATCTTCCTGCAACATTTTTGGTTCCTTGACTGGGAAGCATGATCACACTTAGAGAGAACATGCACCTGGTAGTTGCCACCAATCTTCTGGACACCCACATAGGGGCCCCTGATTGGCCTGGGTGATGTGAACCACTGAGCACTCCAGGGAGGCAATTTGGCCTCCCTGTGTGGATGCCTCAGCTAGGCAGAAAAAGGACCCGATTGGCGGGTCTTCAAGGAGTCAAACACCAGGAGGAACTGGCATGGAGGAACAGGTACCTACACAGGGAGACGTCTAAGGCAAGGTATGATCGATCCGGGGGTCCCACTATAGTTTTAGTGGAAGAAGGAGCCTGATCAACTCCTTGGTCATTAGATTGCTGGCAGGTTTGTTGAAAGATGTGTGAGAGTGTGTGGATGTGGTGTGACTGAGAGAATTCTGAGGGTAGAATTGGACCTCCCTTCACAGAGCCTCGGGGAGTGTTGGTTTGCCTCGTATGGCTATGTGGCAGCTCAAGTGGGAAACTGAAGCTGTCCAGGTTAAGAAATGGGTTGGAATTGTATGCATGTGAGTGCTTGGAGAATGACTGAGATGGGTAACAATAGGCGGGGTTTTGCTCCTCCCCATTCATGTGGTGAAACGAACATATGTGTGTGCCCTTCTTCCCTGCTCCAACTTTGCCCCCCCTGGCTATTCTGAGAGAAACTGGAAGTTACAGGTTTTCTGATTTCTGTCTTTGGTGGTGGCCATGTGGCCATATGGGACTTGAGGGGAAATGAAAAGACACTAGTAATGATGTTGTTGTAGTTTTGTTACTGGAATTTCTTCAGTGAATCTTTAGTCTCAGGAATTTGAAAATTGAGCCCATGGGCCACAGATCAGTGATAAAATTCCATTTTGTTGGACTGAGAGGCAGAGAGCGTGGAGAGTGCCAGAGCTATTGGCAGAGGGGCCGTGCCTTGGAAATTGTTGCGGTTCAGGCAGTCCTGTGAGCTCTGGATAGCCCTTGAAAATCTTGGGGAGAGAGTATGAATCTCAAGCTGGATGAGGCTGTATCCATATAAGCAACAGGTCTCCAAGGTGAACAGCCTCTGATAGGGAGGATGAGGCCTAGGTCCGAGATTTCCTGCCTGAGTCCTTTGTCTAGGGGTAAATAATTGGCCCTGAGAGATATTTTGGCCAGAACTTGGTAGATCAAAAATACTTTTACAAACTGCATGGGTGTGCTACCAAATGAATGAATGCAGCCCCTCACCTTGGACAAGGTTATTAGGTCTTTGCTGTGGTTTTGTCTGGGGAGGGGATTAGGGTGTGTGCACCTTAGTCAGGGTGGAGCCATCCAAAATGTTTGGGACTGCTTTGTTCATGACTTGCTGGGGCTCAGAGTGTTTGTGCCTGGAGATGGGACCTCAGCCTGAAAAATAGGGGTTCTCTATCCAGCCCTGAGTGGGAAAATCCTGTATCAATGTTATATCTCATAAAATGTCTCTCATTTGTAAAATGTAATAATTTGGTTGTTTAAATTGTTGGGGAACTGAGTCTTTATCAAAGCACAAGATTCTTGCCTTTTTAAACCTTCTAAGTATCAGTTTGGCTGAGTGAATGGGTGACTTCATGGTAAACTGGGATCCTGTTTTGTGGGAAGTAAGTTTTTGAGAATAAGAGAAATTAGACAGAAAGGAGAATGGCATTGTGTAAAGAAAGAATCTTGTGTGATAAATTTTGTCCTGAAACAGAATGCTGGTGTAAGAAAGTAAAAGGCAGGGCAAAAGTTAAAGAAAGTTTAGAACATTTGTAGATTGTCTGCGCAGGTTATAAAAGGGAATTTGTGAAAGAATTTACATGTGATCCAGTTGACTATGTATTTCCTTTAAAATCTTTTGGCATGTAATCTTATTTGAACCAATGTTTTAGGCCTTTGATATTTGACAAACCTTCCAAAATCAAAACTCTAAATTTGGGGTTTGGCGCCTGTAGTGTAGTGGTTGCAGTGCACTGAGGCTGGTGGGTTTGAACTCAGCCCAGCCAACAACAATAACAAAAAAAA